>JACJUM010003237.1:3545594-3757014 GCA_020976665.1 Heortia vitessoides | reverse complement strand
TATATATATATATATATATATATATATATATATATATATATATAGTATGACTTTATGTATGTTTTGTATCTAACAGGCGGACCCGACAAACGTCCTGATAAATAACCTAGATGTAACGCCATCTACCGGACTGATTTGTGAATCGAAATCATCCAGACCCCCTCTTCAATTCATTAACAAAAATTCATTCAAATCGATCAAGCCGTCTAGGTGCAGTATAGATAAGAAACTTAGACACCGACTGCAAAGCCATCCGCCGTGCTGATTTTAATCTAAATCATCTAGGACGCCACTCAAATGCATACAAAAAATATATTCATATTGGTCGAACCGTATAGGAGGAGTTCAGTGACATACACGCGTACAGTAAAATCATTTATGTATGTATATAAATCTTTTTAAAAGATATTGGTCAGTCTTATAAATAAAACAAGCCTAGAATTATATTGAGTACCTGTATGATTTCGCTTAGGGTTTCGGATTGCACTACGCGACCTGTGGTCGCCAGCAGATTGGCTCGAGGGGGAGGGGTTCCATATTAACGATTATAACGGCCCGTGCTCTACTCCCCATGATTGGTTTAAAAATATATTAATGTAAGAGGTATTAAGGTAAGAGGTAGTTAGGCTTAACAGACATGAAAAGTATTGATGATAACAAGATTTATGTTTATTTTGGTGCAGTTGCTACTTATCTCTACATACATTCAAAATAGTTCAATAGCACACGATAGTTTAAGGAAATTGACGGGTCCGATGAGTTCGATCCCCACCTAGGGCAAATATTTATATGATCACATTTGTGTTGTGGTGAGTGTCAAAAATATGCATTTAAGTTAAGTATTGTATCTGTGATTCCTTTGTTGTCTGTAACACTTTGCACTAACAAGTGCTTTAAGCGACTTAACACGGCGTCGCGTCAATGTATGAGATGTTATGTGAATATTATTAACTAATAAAAATAATATTACCCGTTGTTTAATCGTATTCACGAAAATGTCATGGGTGCAGACATATCTACACCCAATTGTTACGGACAACTTATATGCATTGTATTTAATTGTACCTATGGTCCTACTAACTTTAGGTGGCTAACTAGCTAGCCTAACTAACTAGACTCATAACAGCGCGCTCAATTCGTGCTACCAACACTAGTTGTACCTAAAACGGATAATTCCGATTACAATGTGTAGCGACACGGGAACATGATAAGAATATATTTTTGTATTAAATTGGTTCGTTTTACACGTGTTTGTTAGGTTCTAACCTTACAGGGTCACATTATACCTTTGATAACCTAATTTGATATAGTGTATGACCAGCGGACCCTCATGATTCCAAAACCAGCTGTGTCCCGCGGTTTAGCCCGCTTGATTCCTGTTACCCGTACTTTCCCTCTCCCTGTACTAGACGTAATAGTAAGAGGCGACTGAGGTAGGAAAGCCGACAGATGGTGATATATCCATATCAATTGCCCCTGTCTTGGGGAGGCCTATGTCCAGCAATGGACTTATAATCGCTGGAATGATGACGATGAAAAGTAGCCTTATTATTAATTATTCTTTATAACATCAGCTATCTGTCAGTAAAAGTCTCGTGATAATAAGATATTAGCCAGCCGTTTCGGAGCTAACCTTGAACGGCCAGACAAAACAATTAAGTAGCTTATTTTTATTATAAATAAAACAAACATGAACGACGACGAACATGCATGAAAATTTTATTTCGATATCATGAGCCGAAACTTCATGCTTTGCCATATTATGCAAAAAAAAATATATATATATATATATATAATACCAGCACAACCAAAGAGTCAATAGAATAATATGTATTTGTATGTTTAACAAATTTCTAGCCTTTGACCTTGTCCGCGTACGTTTTTATCGCGTCTGTCGGAAATTAATTTCAGGGTTCAAAATAGCCTAGGGTTGAATCTATACACATGATAGTTTTATTAAATCAGTTGACTTTCATTCACTAGCTAAGGTATAAAAGCGTAGCAGAGAGACTTAGTCATTTGTCATATATATTAGCTACAGAAAGATTTGTTTATATTTTTTATGTAATCTAATATTACAAACAATTTAAAGTTTACTTGGTAAATATATGAAAAAATACATACCGAAATAATAGATATGTGATAACATTTATATGTTTAGGCGGATCCGATTTTGATGCAGTTGATAGAGATCCTATCTGGTGCGTCACGGATCATGGGTTCGACCCCCACCCCGGATGATTTATATGATGAATATTTGTGTTTTTTAAATGTGTTTAAGTATTATGCATGTAATCCCTCTATAGTGTTAAATACGAAACACGTGTACTTTAGGCCTCTTATTTTAGTGTCAGATAGTTGTGTTCCTATCTTGAGTCCGGTTAAGGGTCGTTAGTTCGATTCCTACCCAGGGCACATATTTATATGATATTTGTGTTTGTTTTGTGACTCAGTGGTAAATATATGTATTTAAGTAGTATATTTGAGTTTATTCTGTTTTCTGGCGGCTGTAACTCCTTTAAGCGACCACGGTGGCAGGTCAATGTATGAGATGTTGTCTGAATATTGTTTATAAATATAATTTTCCGATATGCTCTGACTGTGCAATTACTGGCACTCTAGTAATACAACTGATAAGTGAACTTTGTCATAAGTTTACGTGAATTACAGGAAAACCCTAAGTCATGTGATTGTTGTAAATCGGAAGGAAAATACAGACAGTGTATAATTATATTTACTAAACCGATCGATGACAAATTACCATATTATTATTTTATGAAACGGAAACAGGGATTTCTTATACCTAAGCGAAAAATGAATGGAATTAATCACGGAGATTTACATGAAATGAAAATATTGAAAAATATAAATGGAAATAGACTATCTTGAACGCCTTATGTCAAAATAGATATTATTATGTAATTTAAATATGTAATATTTTTTTAATATACTCCATGTAATACTGTTATGTAGATTTACAGTATTAAATTGTAAGAATATTATGTAACACGACCGAATCGCGTTGTGATCTTGACCTTGTATTTAGTACGAAATATGAATACGATTATCACAATCTTAGTAACTTTCTTACATAATAAAACTCTGTGAATACTAACGAATTCTAGAATACAATCTAGTGCTAGCGGAAAGAGGTAGGTACCACTTTCCTTTATTAGAAAATACTATCTACTATAACTCGTCTATTCAACATTCGAGCCCGCATGCATATTCTTCAATACAGTTTCTTTTGCGTTGACAATGGAAAGCAACGTAAACATAAACAAAGTGCCGAACGGGCGACCTACAAAAGAGAAAAATACAATGTGAACTTGAATTCTCCGAGTTCATACCCAGGTAAAGGCCACAGGACTACAACCTATAATATCCGAGAAAACCGGATCGCACGAGAAATGAATTTATCTCGGATGCATTCACGCACGAGTTTCACATGTAAAATGTGTTCCTTGCTTATTAAAGAAAAAAAAATACTTGGTGCTCCGTGATGGCGGCAACCATATTGAATGTGACAGCGTTGTTACGGAAATGTTGGCATTACAACTGAATTGCTATGAAAGTTTGCTTTTTTGAGATATATTCGTAAAGGGAATAGCAATGGCTATTGCTGTAGATTTAGTAACCGATCTGATACCAAGCCATTGCATTTTAGATGTAACGGTGGAAGTAATATTGCGCGTTCGCCGGAACGAATCGTGCCAGGATTATTGAATCTAGGCAAATAGTTTAAGCGAGCTGCAAGCTGGCGTTATAAAATCATTGGGGCAGGATCGGCCCATATTCGGCTCGGAAATTGGCCGTGGAACGTGGAGATTGCTTTTAAATCATGTTTCGCGCACGATGCACCGACGGAGCCCGGTGACGGCTAGTGACGTCAACTAAAACGAGTAATTATTTATTAAACTCATTTTGGATGCCCCACCGCGATTACCTACATTAAACTTACAAAGTTAACAAAGAGATCCCCTTCAAGTTTTTATAGTTAACAAGTCATGATTTTTGTACCGAAATTTACAAATCAATGCATGTCATAGTGAATTCACAAAATCAACACAAAATTTTACTACAAGTGTCGTAAATATAAAAATAGCCTAACTACATTAATTATTCGAACCATTATGATAATGATTATTTCAAACTTCGGTAAAATTACTAAAATAACAATTAGCTAACGAAATCAACAAAACAAATTAGATGAATAATTTGATATTAGCTAAACAGTTCCAGATATTACACAAATAAAACTGATATACGTTTTTCTGTAAATCATAAGATTTACAACCAATTACTTTTTAAACAACTTATCGGCTCATTCATTCATTAAGTGACACGTCGTGTTAATACTCGTAACAAAAAGACTTTCTGTCTTTATAAGACGACAATGAGATATCGCCTTTTCATTATAAATCTTTAATATTAATGGAGCGTAAATGAATAGTGATTTATTAATTTGAACAGATTTACGAGTACATTTTGATATTGGAATATTTATTGTGTTCGGTTGAAGAAATCTATTTAATGATTTCCGATACTTTTCCTGCAAAGAGTTTTAAATATAATAAATATCGCCAAGTTAAACTATTCCTTATACTTCCTTACAGGGAGGAATTCGCATATTTTTATGTTAAGCATTTAAGTGATTCAATAGGCTTTAGTTGCTTTGACGATCGAAGCCTACAGTGTAGATAAAACAAAGAATAGATAAATTATTCATCACATAAAACCGGAAGGCTAGGCCACAAGGTGCTAAACACACCTGCCAACTAACTATTTCTAGAACTTTGCTTTTAATGGCAAATATATTCATCTAACGAGCAAGGAATTTAGTTCTTTCATACTTCCCCTATTTGTTAATTTTTTAAAAACTTGTTGCTCGTTTTACTTGTGCAAGATAATAAATCGTCAGTAACAACGTCTTGATTTCCTCACAGATTTCAAAGATAAGTAGGTACAAGCAAAATTACCGCTACATCAATCTAAACGTTCTTCCTGATATTTAGAATTTTTGCTTGTTAATTAGAAATTATAGCGGTTCGCGTGTCTATCTCGGAGATAAATATTGATTAGGTACTATTTCATGTCGCATGTGGTGGTAAAATAGTTTGATACATACTGAATTACATTAGGTCATACCAAACTGAAAAATTCGCATGAATTCATAAAAAAGTCTACAAAAAACAAATGTATTGAATGAATAACTCGCAAACAAACCGAGAAAATATTTCACTTTTTACTATGTCACACACGTTTTTTGTGATAATGATTCGAAGGGTGGATTGCCGAAAATAGAACCCAGTTTGACTGGAAAAAAACTAACCCCAAGCAAATAATATCCTTTGTTAAAAATATTCAAAAAGCCTAAGTATTTTACACCTGGTGGTAAGATATGATTTTTGCGCCATTCCAAAAAAACCGCGAAAAAATCCTTCGGGCATATCTTACCAGGATTTAACAGTACTCATGGCGACAAATAAGCCCTGGTTCGATCGTGCGAGCGCTGTTCCTACCCGCATACATGGTGTTTTTAGGCACGAGGTCCGGATAATCACCTCGGTCGGTGGCGTAACATAACTTCTCATGCCCGAGAACGCCGCGGTCAGCTCCTTGCTGCTGTTCTGTCACTGCACATCCTTGCGAGGGTCACTCACTGAACATCATTATCACACACTATAAGACGGCACAGATCGAGTTCACTGCACAACACTGTCACGTCGCGAGCGCGGTTCCGAGACGGGCGGCGTGCGCTATCAACGCCGATGCATTAGCGGCAGTGCGCGGCGCGCTCCCGGGCGCGCAACAGCTGACGGGAGGCGCAGTCCCCCCCTTCCCAGCCGCGCGCGCAGCCGGTGCGTGCGGCTCCCCCGCCCCGCACCGCGAGCCCTCGCCCCTCACTCCACCTCTAATCCATTATTTACGGACGGCCGACCGGTTTCAGGCGCGTTCGTTCTGCCCGCCGCCTCACGACGATCGTTCAAATTTAATGCCCTTCCTATGTCCGGCCTCTAATGCGATAAGATTACGGTCGTCGAGTTTTGGGACCCAGTGAGTCCAGAACATTTCGGCAAACGTTAATGTTTGCCGAAAATCTGTACTACTTATGCTGAAGTAGGTAAGTTTACATAAAAGAAAATGTTGAGCGCTAAGAATGACTCAATCCCATGATTGATATGACAGTAACGCCGGTGAACGAACTTAGCGCACGGATCGACTGGTACTGAAGTACTAAAAAGCTAAGAGCTAAAAGTAATATTCTGTTTGTAAGCCGCAAATACACTTTTCAAGCAGTAAATCAGTGTACGGGCCGTAAAAACGTAGTAAAAATAGAATTGGAAAAGAAAACCCGAGATGTTATCGAGCATTCCCATGCAGTACATGCTAATCGTAACGTGGAGACGGCCGATGGAGATAATGTCGAATAACCACATAAAAGCTTTCACGGCTGCCCCCGCACGCAGCCACTGTCTATCTCAGCGTTTATCTTATTTCCGTGAAAATAGCTTTAAACTTAATCCTTATCTTATTTCTGAGAAAAAAATATTGCCACATGCCAACATTTATTTGTAATGTGAATGCTTGCACACATGCTTATTACAGGACACTCGGGTTACAAGATACATAGTTACAGATATTCCACATTAAAAAAAAAAACAAATAATGACAAAGACATCATCAGAGCACGTCGTAGGGGAATGGAAAGTTTGTAAGTTGAAGCGTAATTAGAGCATCACCGAAATAATAATATCCTAGGGGACCACCGCGTTGCTGACAATCTCTGTGTCGATGCGTTCAGCAATTTATGGAGTTTAATAGGTTTAGATGCTCCAAAGAGTAGCACATGATTCCAAAAGCTCAGGTGGGGGTCTGCGGCATCAGGTGGTTCATGCAGTTTTCCATTTCAGTGTTCCCGGTAAAATTAGCGCCAGGCGAGTGGGCCCCAAAATACTAACCCTGAGAAGCACTTTCGGACAGCCATAGAAATCACGTAGTTCGCGGAACTTTGTTACCTGTGGTGCGGCGGCAGCGCAGCGCTCCAAGGTGAACGCTCGGGCCAAGGACGACTCGAACGGTGGGGAGGGGGCCGGCCCCGTCCCTCGCGGGCCCGTTCTCCCCCGGACCTTAGTAAAAACGCTTCGAACCTTCAAAGACGGGCGGTGCAACCCAGCAAAAAAAAGGGCCCGACGGAACAAATACAAAACGCTTCACACAAAAAAGAATACAAATACTGAGGTCTCGGGTAACAGAACTAGTTGGGCCGTTTTATTATGGCTGTCGAAATGTACGGTTCGCGTGTCACCTGCGCCTACGCAGGCGGGTCAGGCCGCGGGCAACGCGTGTTCCTATGATGTAATAGACGAGCGACAAAAACTGCCAACGGAAGAGGCGCGGAACCGGCTGCATCGACGTTCCACTAATCACCTGCCATTTAATATTTTCGCTGCCATAAAGTCAGAATAATAGAATCTCCTTAGCCATTAATATTCCATAGACCTCCTTCGTATCAATTATTCATGTCTTCTTATTTAATCGCGCGTCGTAAAGCATAGATCTTTTTTCTTAGATGAATTAACTAACAACCAGTAGCGATAAAATGTCAGGACTATTTCCTATCCAACATACTCTAACCAGTTCATTAACGTATTATAATAGGTTCCTTAGCTGGGGTCGTTCAAATAAAGAATTGGAATATTCTTTATAAAAAATTCTTATTTCACATCAATGTCCATCGGAGGAAGAGCGCTTTGCTCTCACAAACAATAAAAATAGCAAGCAAGTGAATACAGTTATATTTTCTCATTATTTGATAGGCAACAAGACAATAAATGTTCTCTGGTTGCATATAGGTGACGAGTCTATTGGCCGAGTTACATCACCGTTCATAAATAGACTCCTGGAGCTAGCACTTGCGTACAGCGCGTGCAAGGAGCCGTAGCAGGCCTCACTCCTCTGACCAACGACAATAAATAAGAGAGAAAAGGACGAAGCAGTGTTACAGTTAAGCAGGAACTCTATTTATATGCAAATATAACCTCGGAGTCGACACCTGTTTGCGTATTCTCGACGCTTGCTTCGCTTTGTGGCAACACTGTCTCCGTTGTATCCTTAAGGTTATGAAAAGTATATTGAAATTTATTTTCATGTGAACATAGTCGACATTAGTTTGTAAACAGTTTGCACGGCTTGTGTAACGTTTCTTTCACTTTGGCGTTATTTCTATTTCATAAATCGATTACAACCGTCCCGAACTTCAACCCCTACGCAATAACTGACAAGTTTCCTAAATTACCTTCGAACTTTGCCGCCCCCGTTATCTCCCTGAGGGTTGAATTTTAAAGAAGAACGGGAAGCGCTGCATTAAAATAAAAGTTAAGAATACATAAATAATAATTTTCCCACAAAATTCCACCCACGCCAGTTTCGTGAATCCGTTGATCTTAATTACCAAAATGAGACTAACTATTTTTTGGGATGGAATTCTAGTTATGACGATTCAATGTAGTATTTCCCTAGGTTTATTTTCGAGTTGCTTGGATTTTCGAGTGTAGTTTAGAAATAATGTAAGTATGAAGCCAGGGGGAGTGTAATAGTTCAAGGTATAAACATTGTAAAAGAGCGGTGAAAATGTAATTTCTTTGCCGCTTTTGAGTAGATTTCATTGTTAGCTCTGTTTGTTAGATATAGATAAGAGGCAAATACAATTTCGCCTCATAATACCGCCGCATGTTTTGACTATCCCCGTGTGGTTTGTTGGCAGTCACGTCTTTCCATTACTGCCATATTTCGTCCCACGCCCCTCCCTGGGCGTGAGGAGCTGGTCTGCTGTAGCCACAGCCTGTCCATTTATCATACTTGGACGCGACGGGTCTGAGTGCGTTCGTGTGTTGGTCTAACCGCGCTTCATTTTTGTTTATTTCTCCATGTTCCGAATGAACTTTACTCGGGTTCTGCTATATTTAATTGTTCATTCTAAAAATTGCTAATTTGCTGCGATTACATTAATTGACCGGTCCGACTTGTTCGCTTTCTTGGATCGTTACCGGTCGTGGTATGAGCGAAAAGAATCTTTGTAGCAAAGCGTGTTATTCCATCATCTAGTTTACTAATATAGTAATAAAAGTCCATTGGAATGAGAAGCTACATTTTATTTTGCGTGGTACTGCTTGTAATGTTTTCATCTAAAAAGTACCTACTTAAATAGATTACCGTTATAAAATTCAATAACAACACAACATTTGAGTCTAGATTCATATAAGGTTCAGACTCATTTTATTTTACTAGGTTTAGACACAAACAGAGATCTTTGAGAAACAGTTGTCCGCGGGATTATATAGCTATGTAGCAAATAATTGAAGCTATGCGATATGTCAGTATATCTCGCAATCGTGTGCGGTGAGGGTAGTCCATATGTACGAGTAATTGGCGGTAGAACAAATGTGACATATTACGCGGGGCCGCTATCCGCTATCATGTGGACAATCATATCGGCGCGACCGCGGGAGCGACGCCCGCCGCGTCCTTACTCGCCCTTTTGGACGATGCCACCAGATTCACGACGCAATGTTGCAGCGAACGTTAACACTAGTCTTAGTTTATTGAACCCGAATTTAATTAGGAAATTCTTACGGTGCTGCTAATAATGAATTCGTATATTGGCTCTACCGATTTTGGCATGAAATTGAATTAAAGACGATTCTTTTATAATAATTATAATTGAAATTACGTTGTTGGTATATTGTACTTAAGCTCGCCTTAGTCACTAACGAAGATTAGATTGCTTGCCTATAAGACTAAATACTTTTAAAAGCATATGCCTAAATTTTATGTGTTCCGGGTAGAATTGCTAATTGAAACTAATAAAAATTTCTTCATAACATCAAACTAGGACCTCTAACAGCTTACAATAAATGACGCTAGGTTTGTTTTACAACTGAACGCGGGTAAAACCGCGCGCGCTACTAGTATAACATATTGATATAATTTGGGATTGCGTGTAAACGCACCGTCGATGACCTCTTGTTTACAACACACGATTATGTTCAAGCTTGGCAATTTAATCCCGTCACAATGTTATTCACTCCAAACATCTGACGCGCTATTCAAATTCAAAACAAACTCATTATCTGGATGACGAGACGCCGCAATAATTTGCGCGGCGACAGGAATTCCGTGCTTTCAATCTTTCAATCAGCAGATGAAGATCAATTTGGCGGCAATTTTAATACAGGATTAAATCTTCGTTTAACTCTGGTAGTGAAGTGGCAACTGAGTACTTTCTAGCGTCGTTCGGATCGTAACGTAATAATAAAATGTTGCACTTTGATGTCGGACGCCGAGCCGCAGTCAGGGTGCGAGGGGTGGAAAATCACCCGCGGCGCGGCGTCTTGCTTCCGAGACAACTGTGGATTTCAACGTCGGAGGGAGCGCCGCGACGGAAGGCGGCACTAGACTGGAGCGCACCGCTCCGCCTGACCTACAAACACTCCAGTGCCTATATATCTCGTAAATATTTTGTAACGCACTCCGCCTATTCAATATTTATGGGGTAGGGAACTCTGTAGCGATTACAATGCCGTTTCTTTACAATATTGAAAGCATTACTAGCTTATTTCGTTCGTTCCATATGGGTCTATGAATATTAAACAAACTCCAAATCCGGGGTGACTTTAGAAGGAATTTCTGCATGAAGAGCTTATTTGCAAATGCTGTAACCTTTTAGTATGTTCTTTTCGACACGAATAGATAGTAAGATAGACTTTACTGCGTGACGACTGAAAGCCGGTGCCGCCTACACAAAACGTTTAATTAATGCGTCTTGTGTCCTGCTGAACTCTCTCGCCCTCCTAGCAAATTAATATTCCACCAGTTATGTTGTAATTAGTTTCTGTCTTTATTTCCGCGCGATTAAAAGGCAAACCGATAGTATTTCCATTACTCTCATTCCTTTTCAATACCCAGTATTACTTTCATTATTAAAAAATTTAATTAATTGCTAATAAAAAGAGACATGAGTTATTTCTTTCTGGTTTTGAGTTATTTTGTTTTTTCACATACAAGGCAAAATTTAAACTAAAATATATCATTAAAATGTTACCTGCATCCTGTTTATTTAAAGTGAAATGAATAAACTGAACCGACACATATATAAAATAATATAGTACAAAAGGACATCTAAAAGCGAGGGACACCGGCACCAATAAACTGGCAGTCCGAAAGAGCAAGCAGGATGGCGTCGACCACATTGCGGCGTCTGTGACAATTTTCCAATCAATCGGCCACTGGACCGAACGTCGGTTGTCAACGCCACACATATCTACACGATCCCGCAGGATATTGAAGCTACTACACATACCACACCGCACTAAAAGAGCTAACAAACAATGTTACATCTCCTTGGTCTCATACGGTCCTTCGACCCGGAACTTTTCGAACGAAAGAAATATTGATACCTTGATTAATTGAGTGCTGGAATAATTAAGATACGTTTACGACGATAAAACAACATAATCAGTAATTTATTTACAAATGAGTGCACCAGACGTCCACATTCGCACGTTTACTAAAAATACGCGATATAAATTTCCTTTGCATGGCGTTTAAATGAAAAAGTTTAATATTTATGGGGCATTATGCAAATTGCGAATGTGTCAGGTGTTTTTAGCAAACAAAAGACCCGATGTGTCCCTGTATAATTCTAATATTAATAATATTTATGACGTCCTTAATTACTGAGGTGACACCGGAGACACCTCGACAATTTTGTTTGTTGAATTTCCAATGGTTCCAATGGTTCCAATGAATCAAATTCTTATGTTTTTCTTGACTTTACTTCTTGTGCTCGATAATTGTAGGTGTTATTGGATAATGTTGCTGGTTTATTGTGACTCGTGTTGCCGTGTCGCAACAACACGAACAGCGAACTAGTATTTTGCTTTGTTTAGAATAAGACTGATATGATTTAATTATTGAAGGCATTGTTGAAAATAATTATCGTTGTTTTGGACATTGAATGATATAATTGTGATGGTTAGTTTGTATACTCGATGTTATATATTATAATAATGTTTATATCATGCAGAATCTGTTATTATCTGTGGCCACGAGTAAAACGGTTGCGAGCGTATACAGTACGGGCGGTTAAACTTTCATTAGCCGTAATTATAAGTTGTTTGCGCGGCTATGTGTGCGTGTTTGCGAGTATGTGTGGTATAACGGAGATGGGCCCGCCAAAGCTGCGGGCTCGGCGATACGCCGGAAGTATTCTCGCTCTGCCCTATTTATAAGTACGGTTACGGCATACAAATGAAGCCGTGCTAAGGCAGGGAAAATTCGCCCTTATCAGGTGCCTAGAGGAAACCTCCGGGGGACATTTGAATCATAAGTGCCTGGGTGCGGAAGAACGAGTAATTAATAAGCACGGTGGAAAAAGTAGAGAAGTGATCAACTCTCGCTGGATGAAATCCGTGCAATAAACACCGAATAATCTAAATACCTACAAAGGATTTAGTAATCCAACTAAACAGCACCAAGTTCCATATTAAAACGAAACCTAACCTTGCAAATCGAAACTTCTTTAAAACACTAGGCTTTTAAACGTTCCTCGTTCTAGTAATTTCGAGTTATGAAAACATCGCCAATAAATCGGTTTAGTAGGTGATGAAGCAATAAATGTTTTGAAACATTTAAATTGTACAGGCCTTTTTGTTACAAGAACCGATGGTTGAATTATTTTCATAGTTAGCGCCATTATAAACATAAACGCCTGCACATCGCCCGCCCGCCACCCGTGGCGAGGCGAATTTGTTTTTTAGTCATTTTGTTTGTCTCACCTCAATTACTATATATAGTACTTTTCTTCAACTGAACCATCGACTGTTTAGATGATCCCTGTAATTGAAAGTTCACACGTCGTAAAACAACGTTATGAAAAGACTATAACGATATTTTAATAGCAATTTAAATAAAAAAAGAAGACAGGAAAGATATCCTTTTTTGTATCAGAGGAACCCTTTCAGGTGTCCAATTATAAATATTTAAAGTGTATGTGGGACCGCGTAACTCAATTCAGTTGGTTTCGGGTTGCTTATTGACATATCCATTAGGTATTATTAATAGTGTAGGGTGGCTAGTTGGTGGCTGGAATGTTTTGAAAGTACCATCTTATTTTGTCTGTACACACCGAACTCTGTGATTCGGTTAAGCACCAAAAAGGACAATAGACGCTTTCGGTTTCGGTTTTTTCTTGTGATTAAACAGTGAATCGAATTTCCATTATGTATACTCCGTTCATATTGCTGTTCCGGTTTAAAGGGTGAGAGGAGCAGTGAAATTACTGGGTAATGTGACAATATATTCAAGCTGCAGTGACGCCGATTATCGCGGAATGCGTACCTGCATGACGATCTGATCTAATTATAAAATAAAATAATTATCATATCAGCCGTTGGAAGTTCACTGTTGGACACAGGCCTCCCCAAGAAAGAGGGAATTTTGTCTATAATTGTCGCGCTGGGCTAGCGTGTTGGCAATCGCATCGTTGGCATCCCCGACCTTTGCATTTGAGCTGGTACCTTAGCCGAGTACCTCTTACTACACCCCATATAGGGGGAGGTACTATTTTACTCTGCCGGTACCACACGGCACACGGTAATTTTTATACATTTAATTAAAATAATTAAGTACTACGGCACAGCACAAAAAGCAACAACATATTTCTGACAAAAAAAACCTTAAGGCATTCACAAGTTAAGACGGGTTACATTATAACATTAACGGAAAAAGTTTCTCACGAATAATATAACAATAAAGGTGATTCTGGGAATTGTTAGGGTAAAGCCACGTGTTACCCAGTCTCAGGTAGGCGCTAGGATGGATTAAGTTTAAAGACCGGATTTTTAAAAAAAAAATTATTTTGTATCTATCCGTTTGTTTGTTAATTCTAGCTAATCTAAAATGACTATACCGATTTTAACGGGACTTTTACTGGCACATAACTGATGTCATAAAAAGTAACTCAAGCTGCTTATACTATTTACTATTTTTCCAGAAACTGCCAGTTAGAAATACAAGTGTTAGCTGTCCATTATTTCGTCCAGGTAATGCTTTACCTTTGCATGTAGTGTTATTTCTCTAAAACAGCAAAAAATTAATACGTAGTCGTTTTTATTCATCCGAGCAGAGAAAAAAAGCATTTCATATCTATAACTTGTATAGCTCAAGTCATAGTACTGTTATAGCTAACATATCCCTTGTTAGGGGAAACAATTCACCACTGCCACCTCCAACTTCTGCTTTCACTAATAAGAGACCGACAGCGTAACTATAGTATATATTGAAACTTTTTAGTTACGGAATCCTAAAATATTAAACAAGCCTTATGTCGTCCCCAGGAAACGTCATGTGATTGAACTTTCTGGTACACTGTCAACAAACTATTAACGCACAATCGTCAATTTATAATTCTCCAGCCGAATATCCGCTTCCGTTGGTTTTCGCGACGGAACATGACCAATGAGACGATTACAATATCGGCCGTGTGTTACATAAATAA
Source organism: Heortia vitessoides (assembly GCA_020976665.1). Classification (NCBI taxonomy): domain Eukaryota; kingdom Metazoa; phylum Arthropoda; class Insecta; order Lepidoptera; family Crambidae; genus Heortia; species Heortia vitessoides. The sequence continues at coordinate 3,742,454 of JACJUM010003237.1, read as the reverse complement.
GACTCGCCGTCTGCAATAATTAAAATACCAGATTAGTGCGACTTAAAATCTAGTATGCAGGATTCCGTGCATATTTTAAACTAGTTTTCCGTCAGTGCGGACTTCACTTAACATTGCGTACCACGGGATTTTTTCCGGGGCCAATACTTCGAAGCTATTATCAAAGCTAATTTCATCTAGATTCATCGGTTAAGCCGTGAAAGCGCAACAGACTTCTAATTTACGCTATCAGTGTGGATAGAATAAAACTTACATAATTTTAAACTTAATTAATGATAAATTAATTAGCGTTTATACTTTAATTATAATACGAAAATGTATCGTATAGATTTATATTTTTCTAAAACCAGGCATTTTATTTTCATTTATGTAGCAACTCTATGCAGTAAGGCGGTACAAAATATACGATTGTGTTAATTCGGTGCGAACCCTAGAGAAACAGGCTTAAAACCTCTCCCGTTAGTCGGGCCGTTCGTTATGTAATTGTACTGGTTACTAATATGAATAATAATGTGTTTATTTTTGTTCACTAGACGCTACGCCGCAACGGCCCATAATAAATGCTACGTTAATACCGACCATCTTGTACGTCATACTAATTACTTTCGACTTGTTTGTATTTGCAGCTTGTTTACACATGCTGCTTTTTTCAATTATTGCCTCCAATTTCAAGTTTTATTTCACTGTATGCAAAGCAATTTAATTCCTTTGTTTTCGCACGTTTATGTGGACCGCGCCTCTAAATGGAACATTCGGAAATGCCTTTAGAAGGCTATACTTGCTTTATCTCCGTCGCGTTGCTTTTTCAACAGTTTAGGCCGGTATAAATATAAGCGGACAAAGTTAGAGACCGCAGTTATTTTGAACCTTATATCTAGTTCTTGTGCTGCAAGTCATTCTGAGTTGTACGTGTATGTGTGTAGGGTCGTAATTGTCGTGAGGCACGGCGGTGAAACTTGAGCGTCGTTCGCGGGGTTATGTTCGAGGAAGCGGCCCTTTCCCACGGGGCTCGCGCATGCGCGGTCAGCCTGGACACAAGGCTGGACATGAGGACATACCTGTGGACAACACAAACACCCACTTAATTGGTTATCTTGAAAACAAAAGCACGAACCTTCGTACCATTTGTGACTAAAGTTCGCATATTAGTATAATTAAATTATTACATCATTCTTTATTACACATTACCTTGCCAGATCCCAGTCCGGCTGAAGTAGAGTTTAATGGAACATTATTACACCTACAAATGATCATGTCAAGTAAATAAACTGACAGTACATTACTGTACGCCATAATATACTTCGCTCAATATCAACACCACGCGTCACATTATAATGAACCTAGCTCTAAAATCGATTTGTCTACACAAAAAAGCGAACAGATGGGGACCTTTCAAAATTGCATTAGCACTCTTTAAAGCGTAGCGTACACAGGGTATCATCAGGTTTCATCAAGCGTCACAAACGTGGACTTTCAAAACATGTGAACATTTTACACGTGTATCAAGCACACCATTTATCTACAATGTCGGCGTGATATTGATCTTGTTTCAAAGGGCATTCAGAGCTGACAAGTTTGCAAGGACACCCGAGTATTAGCAAAACGTAAAGTATTTTTTGTTATCTACACTTGAATCTGAGAGAAGGTAATTACCCTGTAAGCAACAGAAATGACCGACAGTGAATGCTATCTGCTTGGCAGTAAATACTTAGGTTGTGTTTTTAAGAATGTGCCGTTAACAGTATCCTGGAGTTTTCAGTGTTGTATCGGCGTTCACATAGTAAATTGGAACTATTTAATTTAATGAGCCAGTATAGTGCCGCCTACGGAGACTGGGATAAACTCGCGTTAACCTCATCCCACAGTAGGTCATTAGGTCTCCCCATTATGGCGGTTAAGATAGGACTTGTAATAATTTTGCGAACGTTTATCTTGTAAGTTATGTGATCTATGGCGGAGACTGCATTTTACTAAATATGCAGTTAATTCAGTGGTATCAAATGACATCAAAGTGCAGACCAGAGTGAGTGCAACTTTAAAAGCAATAAAAACTTGATTTCTAAAATAATATTTATGCTAATTATAAATATACAATTTAACTTTAACATTTTTATATTCGACGTTCCGGTAACACAGCTTACAATAATCATTAATATTGATATTTTAATTTGACGTTTTATTCTCAACCAGACAGATACTATCATTTGCTTTTTGTTTTCATTCCCGCGTTTCTATGAATACGTTGTGTGTACAGTATCGCAATACCATCTGGGCCTAGTCTTGTTATTGTTGCGCATTCCGCGGAGCCACTGAAAGCATCGTGCCTTTGTACGCCAGTAAACACCGAACCCTGTTTGAAGGCCGGTGATATTGAAGAGCAATCGGCCTGTAATTAAAAGCAATCAAAACATTTCTCTATTATTAGTGCAGGCGAGGGCAGGCCGTAATGTAAACATAAAAGCCGGCGCTGCCGCTCAGTGCGCGTCGCAGGCGCACAATAGCAGCTGTATACCTGACGTGTTTGAGGAGACTGTTTGCTCGGGGCTTGAGCCTCCCTCAAGTTTTCTTGATAAAAGAGAGTAATCGATCCGCGTGAAATTGATCCTTGCGATCCGGGAGAGTGCGCTCTGAGCACGCACAGGACGCGCTGCAACCCTCGTACACTCGCGAGGGGATACTTAATCCCCTGTCTATTTCAAACACGTTTTACCTCATTCGTTTCGCGTCCGACAAAAACTCTCTTATTAGATTTACTAGTCGCCCCGCTCGATCGATAGACGGACTGTTCTGATTTGACAAATTGTAGGACGAAGGGCAGTAAGTAATAATATATTTTAAATACATACTACCGTAAAATAAAAAAGAACTAAAGTCTTGCGTAGGTAATCCTAGCAAAATATTTTTAATATATAATAATAACAACATTTCATACATTGACCTGACTACTAGATAAGTCGTTCAAGATCATCGTCTTGTGTTACGCGTATTAAATAGTGAAATACATATATTTAACATCCAGAACAAACTCAAATGTCCTTACATAAATATTTGTCCTGTGTAGGGATCAAACTCACGTCCTTTAACGCACAAGATCCCATAGGGCCAAAGGATCACTACCATCTGCGCCATCGGACCCGTCATAATTTGATAGCGACCATGCGGATTGTTAGGAACAAATGAAAGTCTTCCAAACCTCATCGTTCATTTTTAAATTTGTTAATATGTTTGACAAACGTATGTGAGGGTGTTGTTATTGGCTGTAAGTCATGATATAACATAAAAAGCTATAAACATTTCTGCATTAATTATTTGATTTCCTACAAGACATTGATACCACTTAACGACATTTAATAAAACCCTTCCACAGACGAAGCATTCATAAGCGGTAGTAAACAATAAACAACTCTGAAAGCCCAAGTTGCGAACTCTCGTTAGAGTTGGAAATATTGAATATCTCGGCTACTGGCGTCGCGGAAAGGTTAACCGTCTCCGGGCGAATGATAAATGAAAATAGTCGGCGAGGGGGTCGGTCTCCCGCGGAGGTTGCACACATGGCCTTATCGACCTGCCTCTTGGGCGCAAGTGAGCCGGATTAGCGGGATAGCTCTGATGGATTCTTGTGTTTCGAACGATGCGTGAAGTTATAGATGGGGATTTGTTTTCTTGCTTTATAAATTCTAAGTCAAGTGACAAGTTACATGTTCAATACATTTTTTTTAATATTGTATTAATGTTTACTAATATTGGACTTAAGATTAGGTAGGTATTTTTATATATGATGGCTTATTATTCCTATTTATGTTAAAACAGATAGCTGCGCTTCGCTTATTCACCCGCGTAATTCACTTTCTCGTAAGAATATGGAAATAGTATATAGCTTATTTTACTTGTGGTAACTTTCTATTTCGCATTTTTGTACGTGTTCTTTGGAACAAAAATGCGAATCCTGTTACATATTTCCATTATTCTTAAGAATCTCTATTTTCTTTAAATTATTATATATATATGTTTGTATTGTATATTTGTTTCGTTTATATATTGAGTAGTACTTTTTTTATTTTGCAACGCCAAAGTCTTTATCATCATCATCATTACAGCCATTGGAAGTTGAAGCTGAATAAGAAGCTGGACAAAGACCTCCCCAAGAAAGTGGGAATTGTGCCCATAATTGCCGCGCTGGGCAAGCGTGATGGCAATCGCACAGCGCAGCTTTCGCGACGAGAATGCTGCTGCCCATCCCCATCACTGTGCATTTGAGCTACTCTGGATCGGATGGACATACCGCCATCTGTCGGTTTCGATACCTTAATCGCCTCTTACGGCCTCTTACGTCGCGAACAGTAAATGGATACAAAACCGCCAATATCTCACATCCCGAGCCTCACCCCTCCGCCGACACACGCGCACTCGGCCCCGTAATAGCAGCGCGCACGCACGAGCCACGCGTGTGACCGGCGACTGCCGAAATAATTGTCCATTACGATTACGTTGTGGGGGACGCGCGACCCAAATGTCTCTCGCGCTTTAGCACATGGGAATCGACGGGGTTAACATTGTAACGTTTCACATTAATTGACGCAGAGGTAATTGCTAGTTAATATGCTCGCTTCTTTAGGCAGCTAATGAAACTTAGTTGGTAACCAACTAAATAATACAAGTGGGCAGGGCATTTCCAAGTCAAGTCCACCCGAAAGATAGACAGACAATCTGATTGATTCCGCTGAGATGAGATTACTTGGGGAGGCTTATGTCCAGCAGTGGACGTATTATGGCGGTAATGACGATAAAATAATAAAATAAACCTAAGTTACTCCTTATGACAACTGCTATCTGCCAGTTAATAATACCAGTACATGAGATAGACTTCATACATAAGGTCGTCTGCATTGATACTTCACTCTCACTTATTTCTACCGCCAAATAGCAGTGTGAGAGAAGCAGTGAATTTACTGGGTAATGTGGCATAATATCCTGGAGTTACAAGGTTGGCAACGCGTTAGTGATATTCTTGGGGTATTACGAGTCTACAGGCTGCAGTGACGCGTACTATCACGCGGATTGTATGCTTGTTTGTTGACCTGGTGTAATAAAAAGAAATCTTATATATTTCTCCAGCCTTTATAGCGATTAACCCGAAAAAAAACAGATAACAACTTAAAAAATTTATATGTTTATTTTGTAATAATAAATAGACACTTTATTTATATGTATCGACTAGGAGCCGGCGCCGACCTGTCCAGGTAAGATCCAATTACCGCGTACATATTAATTCCGTTCTTCGATATCTAAAATCTATTATACTCCCTATGATAGAAAAACTCGAGCAGTAGATCCCGTGTATGCCTGATGTGGTACTGGCGGAGTAGAATAGTATCTCCCTCAGTATCAGGTGTCGTAAAAGGCGATTAAGGTTCCGGAACCGACGGATGACGTTATACTCACCCAAAATAGCACAGCTTAAATATTACATGGTGAGGAAGGAAGGTGACAGTAGCATCCTCGTTGAGAAGTTGTGCTCTGCGATTGCCACCACGCTTGCCTAGCGCGGCAATAATGGTCAAAAATCCCCCTATCTTGGGAAGGTTTATGTCCAACCGTGGACTTTCTATAGCTGATATGATGTCTGGTCCCGACAATTAAAACAGCAAAAAAGAGTCATCCAATGTTATGTCGTTATCTCTAGCCAGGCGCGTGTATACATATGGTCTGTAGACGATATGACACGAGTCATAAATTAATTACCAGAAATACAAATTATAGAAACACGTCATCGTAAACAATGAAGCAATAACTATATATGAAATCAATCGTCTCGGATTAATTGCCCGTGACGTCACAACCGATATTTATAACTATAGTCATCGATAGGCTGTGTTGAGATGTGGATGTGGACACTAAAACTAATGTTGCGTTGGAGAATCTACCGAAGGGGCTGACTGACATAGGGGATTGAACTCGTAAAACTAAAAATAAACACGACGACACAGCTTTTGGGGATAGTACGAAATTTAAGTGAAGCACAAGTCGAACGTCGTAATTCATTACTGTAGAGACACATGGCTCAATATAAGGCACGGATAGTGGGGATTCTTCAACCCGAAAATTTAAACGGCCAACCGTAAAATGCATAGTCGCCCAACTGATAGTTACAGCGCCATCTGTCAAAACAATATGCGGCGGAAACAATAAACCGATGTTACCAAATTAAGTTTTCCCGTGATGCATCAAATTTTATGGAAACTTTATAGTACCCAAAGAATTAAGAAATCTCGAATTTTAAGTCTATGACGGGTAAGTACAAAATTGAAACGGTTTAGGGCCAAACCAGTTCGGCGTAGCGCCACAGGCTTTTATTCCACACTAGTCTTAATTATTATTTTGGTAGTTAAAGGGCGCCGATATTTAACCACGTTTTATTTCCGAGACGTTAATTTTTATTGAGACAGTTTTATTACGTTAATTACTAAATACAGTATAAGCCGTAAGAGCAAACGGCATGGAATGGATATGCGCATTAAACGAATATTCTCATATAATATCACCGATAGCGGCCGAAATTGCGGCATTACATGAATAACTGTCGTTACATAAGTTACGGGCAATACGGAGACGAAATTACCCAATACCGCCTTACCGGAGTGTTACTTCGAGTTATAAAAGTCACCGAGAATTGGCGTAAGACTAAGTTTCCCTGCTCCCCTGTTGGGGAGGAAGTTTCGAAACGGCGTGTTACGAGGATTAGGTAATAATTTATTTTTCTCTTTCTTTTCATTCGTTAACGGCGTGCATGTGTCCATAGTGGATACGGCAGCGATTACTTCATGTCGATGGAATAATTCAAGCGGGGTAGATGCGGCGTCAATCAACGTCGCGCGGTGCTCGGCGCACCGGGATATCAGCCCGCCATGTTCCCGCAAACAACATAATCCGCTCCCCAATTTAATGATGACACACGACCAAATTGTTTGCCGTTAAGAAAAGGAGGACTTGAAAAAAGGTAACGGGGCCGGCCATCGCGGTTATTTGACATGAATACGCGAGGGCGGCAACCGATTCCGCTGAGTGACAGATCGCAATCAAACTTTAATCAAAGCAGCCGACAACAGCTCTCGTGTCTGCGGAGCCAGCGGGCCGGCCGTCAGCTAATTGAGCGGAATAGCCATGGGTGCCTGTCCGGCTTTTCGGTGCAAACAGAAGCGACGCCGGCGTAAATCCAGTTAGGATGATCGCGATCCAAATAAAACAAATATATGCCGTTTTTTATACCACACTGTTTTAACTACTGCACAGATAGTTTTACATTTATATTATCGCTGTTTATGTTTTGTTGCTCAGCGTATGGTCACATATAGAACTACATGTGCATCTTAAAAGTACCAATATAGTTTTTAAAATAAATCGAAAAATACTTTAAAAAATATTAGTATAAAAGAAACGGCGTACGTTACGTATCATAAAAGATATAACTCGTATAATTTAAAGCCAAAACTTGGAATTCATGCATAATTCTTGTCCAAGGAGACCGCTCCATCCTATCCTTTGCACACAGACGGACATTATACGAGAAAAGGGTGAAACGAGCGATAGAAAGAGAGGACTGACGTCGTTACGTCGTCACGCGTACCAGGAACGCGGGGAATGTTAAGTTAGGCCGCATCAAAGGGTTCAAAGTGCCTTTAAAATTAAAACGACAAACAGAGGCTGGTCAGCGGTGTGGTAATTCGTTTACCTATGAATACCTTTGGAGAATGCAACGGGCACATTCTATTTTGCCTTCATATCGCTTGGGGCGACGCGTGGCTTTAGGTTTGAGTTTCATTAATTGAATAAGTGATATAGGAGTCGCTATGAATATGTAAGCGAAGTCACAACAATCTCGTTAAGGTCTAACGAACATTCATTGCAAGGTTTAATTTAGTTTATACGTAGTCTTTCGATCGGTTAGATTTCAAATTAAAGCAAGGAATACTTTTCCATTGGAATTAACAAATCATTAAAGTTAAACATATATATAGCATAGCATTATATCTGAAATATTAATAATTTTATTTGCTATCTGAGTACCGCAGAATCGCGTTGCATTCAGCAGACAGCCAGGGAAGCTGGCTAATTAAATGTAATAGAAATTGCAATCTACTGAAAGCGACGGATTTATTATTTATCTCATCCCATTAAAGCTAGGGTTATGAACCATATCGCAGGTTGATTTTCAAAGAAACTTAAGCACTATTAGACCACCCAGATTGTTAAAACGACCTCTGTCAGAGAGAGTAACAGCCGATAAATGTACCAGTGCCTCTGTTAAAAACCCTGTCGTGTACCCCGTGTCACTCACAAAGACACGAAAACCTATTCATATGTGAACTGTGAAAGCAAATGACAAATCGGCGCAGCGGAACAAAAAGGGAAATGAGCCCTGGGACAAAAATGAAAACAAATGGCTCATAAATGAGTTTTAGCCGTCATCTATGCGTAGAACGCTGCAGCTTGAAGGATTGAAGATAAATTACCCGTCGTTTGAGGCAATGTTGCCTTGTCATCAAGATTCGAAATCATCGGTATACATTATCTGTCCGAAGAGGTTACGCTACCGAGTGGGGAGTAGTTCATTGCCGAAAGGATGGTGAAAACTGTAAAAGGGAGTGGATCTTAAATGTTTTAGCACTGAAAGGTTTATTGGCTTCCGTGTCGTTAACTTAGGTGTTGCGGGAGAGGGCTTCCCATTTGCTACACTTTTACGGCAATACCCATCGTTCTTGTGGTGAGAATACTACGGCCCTTCAGTAGTTTTTTCTACGCAAAATTCCTTTTCGATAGTCCTAAGGCTAGTTTTATGTAAGTTCTTACTATGCTCAATAATATTAAAAACGTGAAAAGATGAGTGAATGTGTTAATGTATGGATGTACGTTTGTCTATCTTAATCTTTCACCACACCACTGAACAGATCTGGATGAAATTTGGCACAGACAGTATTAGTCTGGGTTTTAATCACAAAAACATGTTCACATGTGATATGTTCAGTTTTTTTTTATTCTCAATGAAATCGTTACGACATTTTGCACATATTAGCTGTCAGCCAGAAAGCGATATATTGTTTTTCTGGGAAGAACAAGAGTTCCTCAGGGATGCTATTAAGTCCTCGCGAAAAAGTCGCGGGCGGCAAACTAGTCTTCAATAAAATTCGACCATTAACCAACCGGGGTGAAGTCGCAATTAGAATGTCCGACCCATTAGTACTTATGGTGATGTCTATAAAGAGAAAGTATTCTCTCCACAACTAATGTGAAATATCCTGTGTTTATCAGATTAATGTTGATTACGAATGATTGTTGTTATTATTGTATAGTCCGGTGTAGTAGGCCTAGAACACCAGGCGGCTTTCTCCAAAACTCATTACCGGGACACGCGTCACGTAGGGCCCATAGCCGGTTTTATTAGGTTTCACCAGCGCCCCTAAGTCGGCCGGCGCCGCTGCGCATCCAAACCGTCCTACGCTGTTAGGGCTGTCTTCGTCTCGTAATTCTTTTTTAACACATTCGTATAAAGGTTTAGATTTTCTTGAGTTTACACATGCGTAACAGTGATCGTCGTGTAGGTATACTATATACGTTCTAAGCTTTCAAAACCTAACAAAATATAAGAACAAACAAATCGATACGCGTACGCGAGAGTTTATGCACAACCGTAAAAGTTGGGATGTATAAAACAAATGAATAAGAATACAATGTATTGTAATGGTAATGAGATTTAAATCAAGAAAAACCTGATATTTTTAACGTAATCATAATCATATTAGAGCTATATTATTATCAAAAAATACGCTTCAAATATAGCTAAAAATTTACTTAGTACAGAACCAATTCTGCTATAAAAATGTGATCGCTTATATAGCAAACACAAAAATGATTCCAGTAAGTGGCAGCCCTGTTAAAATAACACCCAGTGTTCCGGTCGCATTTTGTCTAGTTTTACAAGCGCAGAAAGAATAGCTTCGGACAAATGGAGCGTTAATAAAAATAAGAGAACAGATTTTCAATTTGAGAGCTCGCTTCACTGCGTCTGCTTGAGCACTATTCAATTATATTATCTTTTTATTGGCGTTTTCCTTTTTTTTTGTTTCCAAAGACTTTTCATAATATTGAAAATATTCTTTACTAGAGACCCGCTCTGACTTTGTCCGTGTATTCTCCTGGTGATCCTGTTACGTCGTCGGTTTCGTTTTATTTTGTTTAGATTGACGTTAATAATTTACGTCTGCTGTTTGACAAAGAGTATGAAAATATAAGAAACCAATAACCACACACACATAATAAGTAATAAAATAAATTACACTATCAAACACTTTTTCTTTACTAAAAAACTTTCCGAGGGCCTTGAAAAAAATACGAAAAATAAATCAAGCCGTTCTCTAGTTCTATTGCGCTTCCAGAAATTCAATCTTATTACATAGATAGACTACATATACAGCAGGTTCGAGGAATTACAGGTGTGATGAAATGTTCATCAGCTCAGAAAACATAAATGGCCAAAGTCCGCCTGCGTATAGCGAAATTAGTTAGAAAACAAACATTAGGAGGGCAGTTAGAGGACACTAACACAAATATTAGTTGATAGCGTCAAGTAAACCTCAAGGGATCGGTTATCGTCGTTCAACCACTCTCTTCATCCCTTAATGTATGATGGGTATGTTGTTCCCATTTAGTCTAATTGAAAAATGATAATGATAGTAATAAATTGATGACCGAAATCACATTAAAATATATATTTAACCGTTACTTTTATAACAATATTGATATTAGATATAATAAAGAAAGTTAAATAAGTAGTATAAGTTAGTCAAATATATCAATTATTTTTTTCTTTTAAAATAGATCCTAATGAATCTTGTTCTTGACTAATTACAGCAATATTTGTTAGAGCTGATGACGTAGAAGTATTAGAGAGAAAAAGTACCGGGCATGCATAGGTTCATCGAAGTAGGCTCTGCGTCGGTAGACGGCGGGCGGGGGCGGATCGATACCCCGGCCGCATTGTTACCCCCTCCTCCCCACCGCATCTCGCACCCCTCGCCACCCTGCACCCAAATTTCGCCCTATTTGATCCCGAGGACGCGAATCAATCGCTTTTGTTGCAGTAACTTGATGCATCACGCTGTAGGCCAGTTTTCTACTCACATCGCGTTTCTTTAAAACGAATCTTATTTCAACATACGTTAGAACTAAAACGGTGTGCATATTTTTTAATAAGATTGTAAAAGCGAACTTGTAAACTCGATACGACAGCTGTTAACTGTTTTGAAGTAAATGCGTTAAACATGAGTATTGTTGTCGAAAGTGTCTTAGCCCGGCAGAGGGAGACATTGGAAAATAAGCGGAAGTGTTATGAACACGTGAGAAAACTCCAGTTTCCGATTATTATCAGATATTATTACGGCAGCATAAAACTTGTTTATTATTTATGGATGGTGAATAAATATTTCACACTCAACTAGGCAAACTATAGAAGAACGTTACGTCCGCGTTGCAGAAAAAAATAAGAAACTCTTTAACATGGCTAATAAATACTCTGTAAACAGGTTTAATCATTTTTAAAAATTCAATAATAATAATAGTATAAATATTTATATGTTTGTAATAATTAAGACAAACATGTACATGCATCTTTTATCGCGTTAAGTTCAACTCGGCGCCAGAAAAAATCTATTTACTATGTATATAGTCTATAGACTGCTTAAAAGTGTGTGTATGTTTATTTTTCGTATCACGGTATAAATAATTAAGTAATAATAAACATTAATACATATTCTAGAACGATTACTTACAAATCAATTCATACATTTATTCAATACAAATAGCAAAACAAACAATTATACTCAATTTTTATGCTGCGAAATTTAAAAGTATGGTAAAAAGGGAATAATGGAGTGATGATTGTTGAAATTTTCACGGTGTAAGTCTTCAGAAAAAAATATATTTTGTTTTTATAAATTATCAAATGGTAGTGAATGTTTGGTATGGCAGAAAAAGCACGCAAGTAGAATAAATGCTGTTGAAATGAGAGCACTTTGAAATATAAGTGTGATAAGAGATCAATGGGGTGTAAAAGATGATGTTTTGACAACAATAGAGAAAGGAATGTTAAGATATGTAGATAGAATGGATGAAAGTATGCACAAATATACAGAGCAGAAGTGAATGGAAGGGTTGGTATTGGACGACCGAGGCGAACATATAACCAGGTAGAAAAGGTATTAAAGAAGGGTCAGATAAGAAGAACCAAGAATAAACGAGCGTGTATGAAATTACTAATGCGAGTAAGGGTAGCAAGAGAGGTATGCCAAGACCGTAACAAATGGAGATCCGTCGTCAATGCCTAGCCCGATGGGACACAGGCGTGATGTATGTATACATGTATAAATAATCCAAAATGTAGTAGTAACAGTGCTAAATTAAATAAATATATTTTTTAATAATGTCATTAGGTATATCGATAAAGTAATAGCAATAACAAAACGCCTTCGAGTTAAAGGTCCAAGGGGAAGGATCATATACTTAAATTAGCCGAGTAACGGGTGACTTACGACGCGCAATATTCTATTAGCCCTTTAGCCTCAGAGTCGTAAATAAACGTATTTACTTACACGTGTGAAATTATACGGACGGATGTTGAGATAGATCATTTAAAATCGCCCTCTAACTCGGGACACAGAGATTGTTGATAATACATTTAATATCCAATAAGAGAAAAATGCCGAAAATGTCTGCATTAAGAAAATATTAAAAGACAAATACTGGCTATTGACACCCCACTGTGCAAGCTAACTCATCGCTCAATTTATTAAATCGACTCTTTATTGCGATAATTACAAAGCACACAATCATAAACATGATAAAGTGCGATTTATTGCGTACATTTTGGGTAATTTTATATAAATATCGTAGAACGCTGATCTATTTACTAAATTTAAAATTCTTATTAATTAACTTATTAAATATGCACGGATATCTACATAAAATATCACGCCTAGGTTCCACCAGGTTCCCATTAGCTATCATAACATACTTCACTAGTTTTCTCCATATTCTATTATCTCTTTATAGTCGAGCACCAGCAGGAAATAGACGCTAATAAAAGGAGACTTTTTTTTAAGGATGTCTCCGACTTCTATCAACAGCTCCTAATATTAACCTTCACTTATTAAATTACTTTCGTAATTAATAGTTAGATATATGTATTAATATATTAGTATATGAAGCAGTAACTTTGTCCTGAAAGACAAAGTTAAAATTTACATAGAGAAGGGGCGTGGTAATCTAATATTTGTCAATAAAGCATTAAAAATACAAATACATTAAATGAATAATAAAAGCAGAACACACAACCAAAAGCTTTTTTTATATATTTAATATGTATACACTTTTGTTTACGGTGAAAGTGTATGGCTAAATAAGAACCGATTTGTATTATTTGTTTGTAATGTCTTAAAGTCTTTTCAGTACAGAACCTATAGAGGTCAATGCTATACGTCTTAGAGAATGTCAAATGTAATCATAATTACGATAACATTAATCATAATTTGCTTGTCTTACAACTGGTTTAATACGTATTAATAACAAATAAAATACAATTTGTTCAATAATTTCCAGCACCAAGCAGCCACTGGTATCTAGTCCAACTAGCCAGAGAACGGCGTCAAAAATCATTTCCCCGTACAGCTGCTATATGTGAAATAGTACTGCGTAAACACCAAACAGGCTCAAATTGAGATAGCCTATCGGTAAGTTGCCCATAAATAATTCACACTTGCGAGTAGGCCAGATAACACGCGGTTTATTGGTTAGTCTGGTTTAAGATACAGGCGGCTTGGCGGCTGGCAATTAATAATAAAGTAATTACGTTCTCTTGCTCCTTCGACAACTAGATATTACACTCCTAGGGAATAACTGCTTCAAATGTGAACTCCCTATTTTGTTTTTTGAGCGTCAATGATTGAGAAGTGTTTTAGTTAAGCCATTCTAAATCCTGAGACTGCCATTTGTAATTAAATGTGAAGAGATTCCATTTGGTTAACGCTTTTACTAACAATATATATTGGACTAATTGTTTCGGGGTCGGGGATTCGATCCCCATCAAGTACAAATATTTATATGATGGTATTAGTTTTGTCCTGTGTCTGGGTTTTTGTTCATAATACAAGTGCCTTAAATGCTTTATTTCTCTTTTTATCTCGGAGTCAGGTCAATATGTATGAAATGTGGTGTGAATTTATTATTATTATTATATAATTTATCACAAATGTTCTGAGATAAAAACATCAAGAGTCTCTATTATAAAACGTGAATGATTAATTATAGTTACATTTATCAGAAAGTTCAATGGTGCAAACTGAAAACAAATCTACATTTTAATTTCACAAAGTGGCCGTGCAAGAGTCAAGAGACTGGAGCAAGTAAATCAAATCTGACAGCCACTTTGTTATTTGTTTCGTCTCTCGTGTTTGCGTTTCGTTCACTTGTTATTTTTAAGGGCGGTGGGCTATATAATTGTTGTAGTGTTAACCGCGAACGCTCGTAAGTTGGACGAGCTGACAAATAGCAGCGATCGACCTCGGTTATCTACGATGATACTACGTTATTGATATTGCATAATAATAATCATGTACAACGACTGTATATCGGTTTTGTTTTATGTCACTGGATTTGATAGTTGCGGACTGCACGTGACGATAAATGTAGAAATATTTATGCGCAAACGTTTGTCGGAAAGGCAACTCCTCTCATGTACTGTCCCGCTGGAAGTATCCAATAAAAATAACAAGTAATGTTCCCTCCAGTGATTCATTGGCTTCATTTCATAATCCGGATGTGAGTGACACATGTGAATACGTGTGCAGGTCTGTGTGTACACCGGACAATCAACGATTCGCGAACACTGACCTACCTCAACCAACACTATTCGCACCAGCCGCGTATCACTACGTAACTAGAAGAGTCGTGTAACTGCGGATAAAAAATAAAACTATTAATCTCCGTTAAAACAGCTGTTACGGTAAAAAGTAGTCGAGCACGCGCAAACGTACCGACACGACAGGCTTTGTTCTGACGCTCTGTAATTAATTGTTTCTCACGATTGTTATTTTCGATATCAGATTATTGCAAATGTAATTTTAATTTAATAGGATTCAGTTACGCTTCAATGCGAGTTGCGTGAATAGAAAAACTGTACTAGTAATTGGCGAGAGTAATCGTAAAGGAAACCATCTATCATTGTATATCTGCTGACATAACCCACATTATGAACGTAGCCGGTGACGAATTCATAAAGCAAATTACGTATGTATTAATGACGCGTCCAGTCCATTTTTGTGGCATGGACTTGCGTCAAAAATCGAATATATTAAGGTGAGCCACTCCATATAACTAGCATGAACAGAAGTATATGTGTTTTGTTGAGAGCTAGCAATTTGTACTAGTTTAATGTGTGGTCGCACACACGGGCAGTGCCCTGCGAGCTATGAGTAGATGAGTGGTCCCGACAGCCGCAAATGTACGCGCGCAGATGCCAAATAGCACGGAAAGTTCACTGGAGCACGAGATGATGTCATCGTGCGTTAGGAACTAGACAATTTGTCCTAAAAACAGGGTTCAGCTCATTGAGTTCGAAACAGAGATGACATGATCGTCGCATTGTTGAAAGGTAACTACTAAAACATCCGTAAAGAGCAGAGTTCAATTACCCGAAATAAAAACGAAGTGCCATTGTTCAGCTTATAATGAGTGCGGATAACCCGATCCGCCTCCTTCAAAGATCATCAATGTTCGGAACATGACACCAATTTCCTGCGCTGCAGGTCGATGTCGCGTACGCGTCATTGTGTTGCCGATTTGCATAATTAAATAACATTATGCATTCATTCATTCGGGTCACCCCTACGACGCGCTGTCAAAACAAAGAGCCGCGATCGTAAGAAAAACACCGTCCGGCAAATAAAAAAGGCTGCAATAAAAGACGAAAAGAATCTCTGCGTAATCGCTCTGACAGTTCAATCTGGGGCCGTTTCCTTGCTCAGCCGCAAAAAGGGAAAACTGTTCCGGACGCGAATTAATGCTCGCCTGAGAACTTCTAAATTAATCCCCTTGAGGTGGACGCCTACATCGGGAGCGTAAAGAGTAAACATTTATCGCGAAAACCTTGAGTTGCCGCGTTCGCGGAAAGATCGGGGTGTTTCGCAAAACCGATCGCAGACGAGCGAGATCGACGCGAGCCGAGGGCGGCCGAGCCACGAGGAAAGCGAAACCTCCCTTCAGTTTTCCCCCTCGGTGGGGGCTGGGGTCTTTGTACCCGCGCGACCCAGTTAATGACCGCCCCCGCAGACGCGGCACATAGCCTCGTTCCGATATAAATACGCCTACTACACTTGACCTCCAAAGTTTTTATTGGAAAGCACGTGCCGGTATCGAGATCGTGTGTTGTAAACAATATCGCTCTGTTTTGTAACTGATGAATACACGATTCGATTGCAAAACTGAACATTCGCACTACGGTAAATATTCCGCTTTGATTGCAATTAGTCCATCACTCGGCTATTGTTTAAAGTTAAAGTTAAGCAAAAACTTACGGTCACAAAGTACAAATTGTTAAGATGCCGCTAATAAAGAGCCCATTTCGTCTGCCCAAGGTTCGTAACTAATAAATCCTTTCCAAGTTGAATGGGAACTTAAAAGGGTCGGACGGTCCGGTCGAGTGGTGAACTAGAGGGGGCGGAGGGGAAGCAACAGGTCGCGAAACAACGTTTTAATTGTTGCCCGATAAACATCGACGTCACCGGAGCGCGACACCTACACGCCGAGGTGCAATAAAGTACGATGACCGCGCCCTAAATGCATTCACTCCGCTCGTTTACTGTGAAATTGTGAATCACTTAAACATATTTAATTTCACCTGCAAGGGAACACTTACCGATATGAAAAGGAAACGTAAATATATCATAAAGTTTCAGTGGCCTGAAATAACATATTTAAACTCATTGAAACACTTCGAAAGTTTCTCTGAAACATTAATTAAGATCTACCCAAGCTGATGAATAGTTGACTGAACCTAGAGCAGTTGAAGACTTATCTAAGTGATCCAATGCAATAAACTTTTGTTAAATATTGAAAGTAACATTTTTATTAGCATTTGGAAATGGAAAAGACATCCAATATACATTTTAAAAGTGAGAAGTTACGCAGCTTATTTGGAAAGCTAACAATGGAACGACAAAGTTTCTGAGCATGTATGGACAATATATCAGATTGGAGTTGAGAGTAGTCCGTAAATACTGGCTCGTCTCGCCCACATTAAACAGCTTCTCACAAGTCCAGAGGCCTGAGAGTATTGTACGCCAGTGCTTTATGTCAGCTTATGTCTCGCAAGTTCCAACCCGTCGGTTTTACGGCACGTTTCAAAATCCTAATCGATAACTGGTGGTCCAATTATTGTGATCATTTTCTGTCTCGATATCGCATTCCTATATCTTAGCATTTTTTTTAGATTTCACACTTTGATAATATAGACCTCATCAAGGTCATCGCATTGGTAGCTAACTCTCACTCATTTCTACCGCCAAATAGCAGTGTTCGCATTGCTGTGTTTCGGTTTGAAGGGTGAGAGAGGCAGTGAAATTACTGGGTTATGTGATATAATATCGTCAAGTCACAAGATTGGCATCGCGCTAGTGATATTCTTGTGATATTGCGGGCGTCTACAGGCTGCGGTGACTCTTACTATCAGGGAACGGGCTAATTACTTGTTTTTTGATATGGTCTAAGAAAATAAAAATTTGGATGGTGAATGACCATGGATACCTACCTAACGCAATATTTTAAATGACCTTAATACGCACGGAACGAAGAGGTTGTTTTTTAAAACACCCATGGTTAAATTTTACGTTATTTTATGTAAGGAACATAAAAAATATATTGAGAAAAAAACACAATTTTCGAGGCACTTTTGCGTCGACATCATTTTGTGGGGAAATTATTTCTGAACTTTAAACCTTGGCCTGTCAGCGCCGTATAAACAAAAGTATTAACTCGAATGTTTATTCCTTTGTGAGGTAATGTGAGAACGATTGAAATTGATTTTTTACAGTGGTTTGTAAATCGTTATTTGGTACGACTCTTACAGTGCCATATATGTATAATATGGTGAGCCACTAAGTAACAGAGATTTGTGAGAATTTTACCTTCAAACAGTAACAACCAGGTGTTTATAGAGAAGACAAAAAAGTATTTTCATTGATTGCGTAATAGTAAGAAGAACAAAAACTCTATGGTTTTATTAATCAAAAATTGTACAACAATGTTCCCTGTCGAGAATTCCTATAATACTTGACTTTTTAATCTTTCAATAGAGCACTGCAATGTCTTAAACAAAACAATAGAGTCAGTAGACGCATTATGAATGAAATGTATTTTTCTGTGGAATTGAAATTGAAACCCAAAACCCAAGGGGGTGAAGTATGGTTTTGTCAACGAATATTTATTAGTTTATTACGATCATCGATAATGTAACTAAATCCACTTTCTTCATCCAACAGCACTTTCAAGTATCATATTTAATTATGTATGCTATATTATAATACACTACCCTGTCGCTGTAATAGCTTGATGTTCAGTAAAAACCTTTTGGATCACATATAAAAGTTATAGTACAGCTATAAAGATGTGTTCAAGTACATCGTCTCTATTGAATGAGGCCATCCGTGGCTTTAACGACTATCTGGAATCTTCAATTGAACTCTCACTACACAAGTAAATAAGAATTCACTATAGTTTTAATCAATACTTAATAATTTTTGATTGATTATCAAACTAATATAATGAAGAGCCCAAGAAAGAATAGACTAATGGAAATCAGCGAACAGCCATATCTAAACTTACAACCCATTCGTATCTTATCCTGGAATAATAAATAAGAGAGAGCTCCTGAGAAAAGTACCTTAAAGCACTTTTATTAAAGATATCGCACAAACAGAGTAATTTAGAATATAACACTTAGATACATATAAATAACATCAAGACAGAACAAACACAAATATTCATTACTAATGTGTATTTGCCTTGAGTAGGAATGACTTTGTGACGTAGAAACCACGACCTTTGGCACACAAGATAGGAACACTACCATCTGTGTTATCGGGCACGTCGAAGAACCCGACAAGGACCATCTCCGTTTAAACACAGTTTATATACACCTGAAAGTTGGTTGCACCCCCATACACTTTAAAATCCGCACCGCATGTTAATCATGTGTGAGAACGGCGAACCGCCCTGAAGTAAAAGCTGTAGATTTGAAACCTTTTAAAGCGAGCGTTATGTATGCAAATGAGGCGGGCATATAAATCGCAGCGGTACCGGTTCCAGGTCGTTCAGAGTACCTACTCCGTTGCATTAGAGTGCAACGCGGTTGCAACAGAGAGGCCTTGCATTCGCCGAGCCGCGGCGTTGGCAGAAACAAAATAGATAGATGGCCCTTCCAATACAACTAGAGTAATATAAGCATTAAATACATTAAATTATACCGTGAAATTAATGTCTGTTGTTTTTTCTACATGACGGGGCCGATGCCATAGATAATAGTGATCTCATCTTGTGCACCACGGGTTATGGGTTCGATTACCACCCGGGGTAAATATGAATAATATTTATATTTGTTCTGTGCCTGGGTGTTATAATATGTATATGAGTATTATTTTTGTGATTCTTCTGGCTGATATCCGTAACACGAGCGCTTTAGGCGACTTATCCCGAAGTCAAGTCAATGTATGTATGAAATGTGGTGTGAAATTATTTATTACCTATTATTCATTTATTCTTTTATGTGTCTGTCATAGGTACTTTCAAATTGTCAACACATTTTTTTGCCAAATATAGTAACACGCGAATAGCGGCCGGACAGAGAAGACCGTTTGGACAGATTGCTATGAATCTTACAAGTGAAACTGCGAGGAAGATAAACGCGTCTAGTAGGTATCACGCATTGTAACTGGATTTAGTAAGGAACGGACAATCTGCTTCTATTTAATTTGCGGCATTGGCCATGGACCAAAATACCCGCTTTCACGCACTTAAGTCGGTACACTCGCGCGCAGCGCTCCGACGTGTCTTCGCAAACAATAGAGACGCGCGCGGTGACGAAAATGAATTAATTATTATAAGCGACTTCTGAATATTTTTTTTAACGGGTAATCCTTTTGACTTTGCACTGACTAACTATAGCCAAAATATCTATTTGTTCTACTGATCATGTAGAACTGAATGCATAACTATTTCATTGGTAGTATGATACGGCTACTACCTGGGTAGAATGGTACGGCTGTACCAGGTGTCGTTAGACAACGTCTAAAGTATTGAATCCTTAATATCTCGGGAGAAATTTAAATATGGGAAAGGCAGTAACATCTTAGCCGTGAGGTACCAGTAGAGTAGAATTGTACCTCCCTCTGTACCAGGTGTCGTAAGAGACGACTCAGGTACTGGAACTGACACGGCAATTATGGACAAAAATCCCGCAAATATGGATATTGTAGGGGGGGCAGTGGATTTTTTTTGGCTGATATGATGAGTAACATCTACGAAGCTACAATCTGCTTAACGAAGCAATCATAAGCATGGACTTTTTTTTCCTCATTGCTCAATTTGAAATTGTGTTCATCTATAAATTAATTATTATGCATTTAGAGATAGTAATTACTACAAAATTAAGTCATGCCTTGATTAATATATTAATCATAAGAGATCTATTTATATATAAAAAAATAAAAATAAAGAAATCCCATGATAATAATCTTTTGGAGAGCTAGGGCTCTCCGATTCTCATATAATTTAAATATTTAAAAACTCGGGAAAAATAAATATTCATATGGAGTTTTCATTACGAGATAAGCAAGTACTCTTACATAAAACGGACATATACAAAATAACATTATGCTAGACAATAAAATAAAGATAGACAAAACGTGAACGACATTACCGGCGTGTACAAGTAAATAAGCACCAGAGGTGTCGGTTACGAAGGTAACGATGGCAGAAACAAGATTAAGCCCACACAACACCATAATAGTCAAAATAAAATAATCTATCCAATTTGAGAGCTGGGTGCCGGTGTACCAGATCCACCGATTGTGGTTTCTCGGTTAGATCGTGATCACCGTAAACATAGCGAACAGTATTGCAGATCATTTACAATAAGAAATATTTTTTGACTACATTATCACTTTGGTTGGGATTATCTTTTTTTGGGTACCGGAACCGACAGGTGGCGGTATACCTAAGCGTAGATCCAATATAAACAGATTATTAGAAGAAACAGCAGCAGTAGAAGTTATGCTTTACAGTTAATCGCATTTACCACAAAAATCCCCCAAAATGATGAGTATAACTTGGGATGGTCATTTCTAACACTGAACATTTTACGGTGGATAAGATGAATGCTTTTTTATTATATTCAGTCAGTGACATGTCAAATGCTTCGAAATTAAATAATGACAGCGAAGAAATGTCGAGTCATAAACACAGCTTAGTCTTGAATTCACGACTCCATAATAGTGCGCTGTATATTGGTATTTTTTAATTAACTACATTTACATAACATAAGGAATTTATTGCGTATTCCTCGGGTAGATATAAAACAGATTCGAACATACAATTATTTATAGGCATCTACGATATGGGTATTAACAACAAACCTAATGCTGTGAGCGGGCCAAGGGTCATTTTACGTTGTGAAATATTACACCACTCCTCATAGTGCCGTATTTCTAAATACCTTATTTATGCACCTTTTGCCTACAAATTTCAGATCTAAGCCTATCAACTTAACTACGCTGTGAGCAAGATAGATAAATATCAATTGTTGTGTGGGCGCTGGTTAGCCAAGAGTCGAGGTGTTGAGACTGGAGACACCTCTACGCCACACTGGGATATCTTAGGATATCTATAGAATATATAATGTTGGTAAAACGACCCTTTCAACCTGTGTAGATTTATATCCAACGCACGGTTTATTTACGAAGCGTTGTTGTCCACAGTATGTTTAAAACTATGCACCTGCTAACTTAGCAGCTAATCGATAATTTCATAGCGTATTGCGAATAGTCAGCAGTTAATACGGAATTCTCAATTAAAAAGTACTCTTCCAATACTGATCTTAACTGTATCTTGCTGAAACACGTCCGCTTCCAGTTGTTTTGTTTTTTCTACGTGAGCTTACATATACTTATCGGGAGTACGTTCCATTGATAGTCATTTCCATGATTCAACATAAATAATACACGAGTTTCGGTTGAAAGTATACTAGGTCAGGATATCTTCAAATTCGTTCAATATGTTTAGCATAGATCTTTCGAAGTCTATATAAGCCAATATAAAATCTACATAGGCTATTTCAAACATTATAATCCATTATACTCCACATGCTCCTACCATTATTTCACAAGTATAAGTCGTTGATATATTAAGTCTTAATGGTGCTTATCAATTGTCCAAATCAATCCATTTATTTAAAATGAACTCAAGCACTTTCGCACAAGAACTTTAATTCCGATAACATGTTGTCTCTCGATATACGCTACATCAGCTCAAAAGTGAAGGCTGCACTATAACATATTGGATCACCTAACATGCTCTAACAAGTGTGCATTACACCCTGTAGTTGTGTCCACACACCGTAACAAGCAAGTTACGTGACAAGAAAATACAGGTGGCCCGCACACTCTCATCTTTCATCTATAAAATATTGATCTTGTTTCGCTTACTATTTTTGATGTTAAATGTTTTAAAGTGTAAGACAGGTAAAATAAATAACGTTAATAAATAAAACAAAATCACACATGCATTTTTTTAATATATATATTATGTATGTTTGTATGTATGTATGTTTGTTGCACTAAAGAGTTATTATTATTATTATTACATATGAAGTAGACATACAAAACGTCGTGTGCATTGAAAACTAACTCTCTCCTATTTCTACCGCCAAATAGCAGTGCTCGCATTGATGTGTTCCGGTCTGAAGGGTGAGACAGGCAGTGAATTTAATAATAATAATAATACACACTTTATTGTAGACTAATAAAAACAACACAAGAACATCACAAAAACAAAGAATAGTAGGTACAAGAGGCGGCCTTATCACTAAATGCAATTTCTTACAGGCATCTTTTGGATATAAATAATGTTAAAGCTGGGTCAAAATATCTTTAGGCCAAATTGCTGGCAACACGTTAGTGATATCCTTGTGATATTAAAAA
Source organism: Heortia vitessoides (assembly GCA_020976665.1). Classification (NCBI taxonomy): domain Eukaryota; kingdom Metazoa; phylum Arthropoda; class Insecta; order Lepidoptera; family Crambidae; genus Heortia; species Heortia vitessoides. The sequence continues at coordinate 3,719,160 of JACJUM010003237.1, read as the reverse complement.
AGGTTATACGCTGCAGTGACGCTTACTGTCACGCGGACTGAAAAAAGAATTTAAAATGCAGCAATATTTTAATTATCTTATAAATAGTAGGCGACAATAAGGCCTTCGCGTTTTCTTATATTTATCTCAAATGGGCGACTATCGGTCTTTGAGTATACGTTAATTAAGTAGTATCTATTTAAAAAATACTCTGAGCCTTTTTTCCGGGCATATAAAATATATTAGTGTGGTACTCAAAAGATATTTCTAGATAATAAAACATTACAAATACAAGCATATATATGTCATTATTGTGCTCCAGCTATAAAAAGCGGGACGGTATTGTTGCATGGGCGTAGCGCGACACGCTAGCAGACTGTTTGCGTTGTTCCCTAGACAATAAACAAGAGCATGTCTGGCCAATGTGAACACCTGAATCGACGATTTCAGATCCACGGGCACGAGCCAGAAGGTGGCAAAGCTATCACAACCGAGTCAAAGATCTCTGTATTGAGTTTTCTGTGCTCATGAAATTCTAGTCGGCATTATGTCCCCGCAATAATATGCGACTCGATATCGTAGTGTGGGTGTATCGCGATATGACGGCGGACTGTTTGCTCTGTCCTCCGCTCGCCTCCAGAGACGAGACGAGCCTGTCTGGCCAATATGAACAGCTGACCGGACGATTTTAATCTAACATGTTTATGGAAAAGCTCTTGGTTAATATTAAAAAGACTAGGGCTGGTCTGGTATACCTATTAACATATTGCTGTATACAATGTATTTTATTGCAACTAACAATATTTCAACAAGTATATAAATAATAATACCATTCGTACGAAGTAACCCAGACACCCGTTAATACTCACACTCTTACACATACGCACGCACTCACACACACACAAATACGTATACACATACTCACCCGTATATATTTTTACACATAATGGCCCAAAAAAAGAAGTTAAATCTGCTACTATATTTATAACTTACATACAATATTTTTCTGTCACTTCTGGTAATTTGGTTGGTTATTGTTTTTGTATTACCTAGTTATAAAATTGTACTATATCAGTAGTTTGGGAAGTCTGAGACCTGTACCACAGTTTATTGAATACATTTATTATTATTATTATAATCTCTCAATCAATTAATACAATCATATTTCATTTGCGCTATTCATAGTAAAATAGTTGACTTACAAAGATACAATAGTCTGCATATGTTATGTCAAAGAAACATATCATTTCATATATACAAATTACTTAATTACATCATTACATCGAAGGATAAAATATACATTACATTCTATATTAGTTTTATAATTGTGTCTCTTAAAATGTAATTAGACGTTATGATTATTATGCATTACATATTCGATATAGTATGTTAAAAGAAAGGTATTCATCCAGCTTATTTTTTTTGTATCTTCTCTTTTGTAATATCTTCAAGTCACAAGGTTGGCAACGCGGTAGTGATATCAATGACGTTGTGTTAATACGTGTGGTTATAGGCTGCGGTAACGCTTACTACCCGTATGCTAGTTTTCGACTGAGTTTAATAAAAAAAACTAATATACCGCTTAAAATGAAAAATAAATCATGTCGTATATTGTGGCACTACAAGTACTAGTTGCCTGTCTTAAAAAAGACCTTACATAATTCATCCCGCTTGATAATAATCCATCAGGCTTCCTTTTCTATTACTGTCCAAGTCTAATTAAAATTCCTCTTCTATATTTTTTCTCATTCCGCTGCCGGTTGTGAGGTATTTTGTAAGTGTCGCGGCGTTTATTTCATTAACAAGTTATTTAAACACGTTTAAAACTTACCACGATGTAAACAAATTGGTTGCAACTGTAAGTTCATTACGCTGAAATGAAGGTAGCGTGGGAATAGTATCGTTAAATACGCAAAGGAGAACAAGCTGATACCAAAGTTCTAGATTTAATCTTCGACATGTTTACGACGGCACCGACATCACTCATTATAGCCTTAGGAAACCCGATTAGACCCGCAAAGCCTTCCTAATACACAGCCACATGAAAGCAACGCTTATTGACTGTACGGTGAGAAAACTGGCTAAGTACAGTTCTGTTATTAACATTTCCAGTCGTGTTGTAATTGGCTGTTGTAACAATGCTTATTTGACCACCGATATTAAATTTAAATTAGGAACTATAATCTTAAACATCTTGTGTATATCACTGGTCGACATTTTCTATTTAGTTGAAAGTTTCTCATTACGAAGCAGTTACTAAATCCGTAGGTATCACATCCTTTTCGAGCCATGCCATCACCAAGTTAATAAAATCTTTTATAATGGTCATTATCAACAATTGTTACCAAAAACCTTAAATTTATACTGTCTATATGTAAATTAATTGTTTATGTGGTTATATTTCCAACTTCCAATTAATACAACTCAGCAAAACATAAAAATGTTAACGTAAAAAAATAAAGAAAACTAATCAAATATTTTCGTTGTCCTATAAAGTACTAACCTATTTTTTTGAAATATCAATATTTTAGACTTCCAAAATTGTGTTATTATTGCCCTATTTTTTTTTAATTGAAATAAATAAAATTGTTCATTTGAAATATCATTATGAAACTTTTTGTTTAGCAGTTTCGTGACATTATGAAAGCCAGGCCGAGCTTTTATGACGAGCATAATTCACATACGAGACCGTCATTTGCTTTTGTAACGCAAAGGTACATAACACTGCGTTTTTTAGGTACTTTCTATAGCATTCATAGTTTAACAATTCTTTAAACAATACCAAATTACGGCCCCAGAACATAATAGATTTTCAAATCAACACACAACAATAGCCGTGGGGGCCGTGAAGTCAAAATGTTTATTTTTACAGGCCAATAATCTTTACAATAGAAACGTTAGAGCAAAGCTCTTTAGAAAAAGTTAGCCTTTCGAAACAAAAGGATGTTTCGACGAAAGTGGGGACCAAAGGGAGCGCTGTAAATCAATATAGACGAATAATAAAATTTGGACATGGCTCTGTTAGTCGGGCTAATCTAGAAGCGGCGAAGTTTTTAACAAATTCATAATTAATACGCCGTTACTTGTCTCTTCTAATATAATAAATGTGAAAGTGTCTGTTATTGATTTCGCGGTAAACAGAAGCGTATGCGATAGTGAATAATGAATGGTCTTGCTTAAATGATAAGTTAAGTATTATTTATTATATAAAAAAAATAATACAAGGCTATGTAAACGGTGTTTAGTTTTTTTTTTCGAAGTTATTCTATAACTATTATTCAGCTAACTTCATCATAAAGATTATATTTATCTCGTCCATAAAATGTCATAATACAAAACTTTTAATGACCGCTCGTTGGGCAAACAACTTGCGTTTGTTACATCATTGTCTCTTTCAGCAGAGTTACTTCTGTGTAGATTGCATGCTGTGAAACCTTGGTTAGTGCATAAACCGCGCTTTTTAGTGCCGACCGCTTCGACACGCTGTGTTTATACCAAGTAACCTACATAATAATAACTGTTTCTTACACCGCTTATTTTAAGTCATTCCAGTAAACATTTAAAAATTATTTCAAAACAGGAGATGCTTTTAAGGTTTACCAACGTTCAATTAAAAATAGTTCGTTGTTGCTATATATTGAATATTGCATTAGAATTAAGATTACACTGAAAACATAGACAAAAGAAATATTCCAAAGACACTATTTATAGGTCGAAAATACAAGCTATAAAAACCTATCTTACTGCTATTCTATCGTTGTTCAAGAATTGTAATTTACACAAGAACATTCTCTCTCAAAAAGGTTAGTTCAAAGAAAGAAAACTCGATCTATATTGAGTTTTTAGGTGCATACCCTAACCTATACGTCCAACACAACTCGTTATGTCGTATGCACGGGGAATGTGCGGCGAATCGCGGCCGTGGTCAGCCGACGAAGGCTGCTGGCATGTAGCTAAAACACCGCATGGCTAACTATATAACTTTATAAAGCACTTAATCAATGTTGCACAGAACTGACTCGTACTTGGAGGTTTGATATTTGCGTTCCAATTTCAAAGCTCGATCAATAGTTTAAAATGAGCTAGACCGTCATTTGTTCCTTAAATAAAACGTTTCGAATGAAAGCTATTCGAAGACTAGCATGAAGCAAAAGACAAATATTTTTCATTCCAAATTCAGGCCTTATAGTTAACGATTTAATATGGAGAATGACAGACCAATCGACAGCCGAACCATAGTAATTGTCCACTTTAAGGGCACGCCTACAATCTTCGGTTGTTTCGATTGTACACATGCTTGCTCCCACACGCAGGTTTGAAGTGCGTGACTGAGCAAACGCCACGTCACTTTAAGCTCCGTACGGTTCCTCGGCTGGCTGTTATTTACTTAATTGTTGTGGTCTATTTCTGAAAACTTAGTACCGTGCACCGGAATGACGTGAAGAAACGTAAAACGTGAAACAATGTTTCCAATTTCAGTTACTGAGTTTAACGAATTCTGAATGTTATGATCGGTGGTGACATGGTGAACTACACCCTCATATTGGCTAACTTTGACCGAAACTACATTTGTACTTACGTATAGTTACAATAATATAAAACTTAAATAAAACCGAACTAATTAGATAAAAAGATAAAAAAAAACATTTGTCACCGCCATGCGATTGATACTCATCACCAACATAGCCACTGGAAAATCACTGCTGGAGACAGGCCTCCCTGAGAAAGGGGTAATTTTTATTATAATAGCCGCAATGTGTTGGCAATTGCAGAGTGCATCTTTCGCGACGGGGATGCTGTTGTCGATTCCCACCCTATGCTTGCATCCTATGCATTTAAGCTAAACTGTCTCAGGTGGATATACCGCCATCTGTCGGTTCAGGTATAAGTACGCCTACGACACCCGGTACAGAGGCAGGTACTATACTACTCTGCCAGTACTTCACAACAAATTAATACTTATACACATACATTTAATATATTTATACATATTCGGCTTTAACGTCTACAGACATATCTGCTTAAAAATCTAATGATATACATAGTTCGATTATTATATAATTAACGTATTAATGAAATACAGCTTAAGTTATAATAACAATGGTCTGTTTATAGGACGAAAACAAATACAAATAAACGTCAACAAGGTTTCTAATAAAAGTATCGAAATTGATCTGACCCAAAACAATAGACAACAAATCATTACCTCCATACCAAAACAAGTCAAACGACCGCAGCAAAAGTAAATCAGTTGAACTCGTCTTGCAATCCATAAATCAAAGGCGTCAAGTCCGACCAGTTTATCGGGACTTCTGTTTCAACAGCAGGCATAGATAACTTGTAATGCAACAGTAGGCGAGCGGGAACCGGACGGTAAACAAAGCTGGGGTCAACGCCACGCACTCGCTACGTCAGGGTATGCCACAAAGCTCATTTACTATACAACGTTAAAAATTTAACAAATTAGAGTCTAACACTGCATACTGCATTCCACAAGCTTTTATAGCAAATCCTTTACAGTTCAAGCTGTTCGTTTGTGGAATGCGCTCCCCCTTGAATTGAGATCTGCTCGTTCTCTTTCTATTTTTAAGAGAATGGTGAAGGAGTATTATCTGTCACTTCGATTTTGCGTTTTGATTCTGTCACTTTCCTTGTACTGTAACTTTATCTTTTATATGTATTTGGATGTATGTGTATTATATTTATATATGTATGTTTATTATTATGTATGTATGTACGAAATCCACCTCAAACTTCCACCAGCTTTAACATTATTTCTATCCAAAGGTTGCCTGTAAGAAATTGCATTTAGCGATAAGTCCGCCTCTTGTACCTAAAATTCCATATTTTTGTGATGTTCTTGTGTTGTTTTCATTAGTGTACAATAAAGAGTATATTATTATTAAAATCACTTTTGCAGGACACTGAAAGTCAACTCAGTCATATTGCACACCAATAAGATACACCGAATATATCAGACACACGTTTTGAAGAAAAGAAATATATCCTTCAAAGCTATAGACCTCATCGAAAAAAAAAGACTTAACAATGGAAAACCCTTTAAAATATTTCTTAGAACGAACCGTCATATAAAATTAGTGAGACAGAAAGAAATCGAATTGTGATTCATTGCTCAGATTTCCAGAGGTATCGTGATTAAACAATATCCTTGTATTCGATTAGTATAAAAAAGAAACACATTTACATCCAACGTCTACAGATTTCGTTCAATACGGCTTTTTTTAAATTTACTCATTGAATGCGGCTTGACCCCTCGCTGGGGTATTAACAATATCCATGATCAAGCGGATGGCTAAAGATCACTGGAACCGATAAAGCGAGTACAATTTGAATATGCATATGGTATTACCGGTGTGTGCCGCGAAACAGCTTTTATGAACATTGTTCTTGTTGTAAATTTTATAGCTTTTTAATACAGGTGACAACGTAAACACGATATTGAATTTCGTGTACGCTGCAGAATCTTCCCACAAAGCCACACGAGCGATTCCATATAATTTTGTGAATTTAACGTTAGCGCATTCTTATCAAATGTTTAGTCATAACAACAAAATCTCTAATAACATTAAGTAAATATGTGCTTTCCAGTAAGTATTTGGTTCTATGAATTTAGTAAAGGAATTGTGGTGGTGAGAAGATGAATCATAAAGTGCCATATAAAAGGTGCCATGTTTGAACACTTAAGTTTTATTTTTTTTTAGTCCCTTCTAGCGGCCCATCTTGCTTTCACACGACAACACCGCGACGGTATTTATCAGTTACACCCAGACACAGAACAAACAAATATTATTAAATAAATATTGGTCCTGGGTGGGGATCGACGCATATTTTTTTTTATTATTATACTAGGTCAACAAACAACAATACTGTCCGCGTGATAGTAAGGGTCACTGCAGCCTATAGAGGCTCGTAATATCACAAGGATATAATTAGCCTACCTTAGTAAGATATTATGTGAAATACCCAGTAATTTCACTGCCTCTCTCTCCCTCCAAACAGCTCCACAGAGCTGCTATATGGCGGTAGAAATAGGTGAGAGAGAGGTACCAATGCTATGAACTCTTTTATGAGATTAACCTCATGTGATTTGATCACTGTCATCAAGACCGTCTTATTAATTTTTTTTTTAAATTCTTTATTTTCTGCACACACCAATGAGAAATAGGTAATTGTATACATATGAAAAAGTTTGGTATTGCCTGGCAATTAAATTATATTAAATTAATTGAATAACCACGTCAATTAGGTTAGTATTACGATCGCTTGTAATTTAAATTTATAGCGGTATCAATTATGCCTTACATTTAAATGTATTAGAATCGTGTAAGTGTGCGCGCGGTCCGCTGGTCTTGCTTTTGAACCACCTTGAACGTGAGCCCGCGCTGGCTCATTTAGATTTAAGTTTCCTATGGTTTCAACTGCTCGTTTCACTCCAAGGTAATTTTCATTAAAGATTTACTTGTTTGTTATGTAATTTGTAACGTTTTTTAGAATTTACCTTTCCATGAATTATTGCGATTACGTTCAATTTCGCCTGTAACGTTGTCGGTTTAATTATTCAATTAATTTATTGTATTTATTTTTTTTCCCACAACATCTCATTCATTGACTTGATTCCGAGATAAGTCGCTTACGATATATATAAATATTGAACACCCATACACAGAACACATATAAATATCATCATATAAATGTTTGTTATGTGGAGATCGAACCCACGACCTTTGGCGCACAAGACACGATCACTACCATCTACGTCATCAATTAACAATAAAGACATAATTTTTGGTAATAAAATATTACAAATATTTTTTAAACATAATGTAATAAATATTAACTAGACAATCATAGCGTGATGGTGTAGCAAATGACCTTCCTCGACAAATGGTTTATCTAACACTGAAAGAATTTTTAAAATCAATCCAGTAGATCTTTAGATTAGCGTGATAAAACAAACAATCTGTTCAGCTTTATAATACTAGAATAGATAAGCAGAAATAATTTGTATAAGGGCGCACCCGTGCCGAAGTTGCTGATGACCTACACTTATAACAGCTGCTTTAAAAAAATTAGACCTATTTCACGATAGCTTTCTTAACTTTAAAATTACTTTATTTTTTATTAGACCCGGTTGACAAAAAAGCATACGGTCCGCGTAATATTGAGCGTCACATCAACATATAGACACTCGTAATATCACAAGGACTAGCCAACCTTGTGACTTGGAAGATATTATGCCCCATTACCTAGTAATATTACGGCCTGTCTCATCCTTCAAACTGGAACACAACAATATTGTCCGCGTGATAGTAAGTGTCACTGAAGCCTATTCGTAATATCACAAGATATCACTAGCCTACCTTGTTACTTGAAGATAAATATCAGATACCCAATAATTTCACAGCCTCTCTCTCCCTCAAAACCAGCACCACATAACTGCAATTTGGCAGTAGAAATTGGTGAGACTGAGGTACCGCAGACGACCTTAGTATACCTTATATAATACAATTGCATTACATTTGGATTACTAAAATAGATCTTTCATTACTCCCTTTCTCTTTTGTTTATAGCTAAAATTAATTTTATGTAATCGTATTGTTGTAAATTCTAAATTTATCTGACTGTACAGTTGAATAACATGTTTCAATATGTCCCACACAGTATATAAATGTGTGCATTGAGCACCTGTAACTCGGAGTGGGTCCGAATTTCGTGAATGGTCCGGTCTCGATTCACACGAATCGGCGTGAGTAATCGGCGTATTGAATCGACTATGAGCACTATTTCCGTCCGGTGGGAACTGTCGAGTGTCGATGGCGGGCGTGGGCGGGATCCAGTTCCATGACCTCTTTACTCCGTTGTTGCGATTTGTGACGATAGCTTTGTGATTGTGACGCAACGTCGTAAATGGAACAATAGGGCAAGACAATCTAACTGCTGGTGTTCTTTTTTTTTTAAATATATTTCGCTAGTTGAGATTTTAATACCAATATACATTCTGAAATAAGGAAGACTATCAGAGATTATTTTTAAAGTATGTTTTATAAATAATGCCAACACACTTACTTATTAATAGTTAGTAAAAACGCTAATATAAAGATTCCGTATCAAAACAATCAGTTATTAATATAGACAGACGTTTGTGTAAAAAAACACTTGGTACATTTTAAATTATAATAATGATGCCGCATAAAAAACAGTCCATACAAAATTGAAGTTTTTCAAACTGAATAAAAGAAAAGTGAGAATATATTACTGCATAGGTAGAAAGGAAAGTCAACACAAGCAATCGGTGGAACCACAGTGGCTTCGAAGAATTCCAACTCGATAAAGGCAGGAACGAGATTAAAAAAGCATAGATCTATTGATAGAAAAGCAGGAATGTTTTGTTCGCGTCGTTTCACAGGACTAATGGCGTTCGTTACCCGAGCTTTTTAATGTGTCACACGATCGAATGGCACAAGATTGAAGATCAGCTTTATGACACCCGTGAAAGATGTTTTATGACAGCCATCGCAATAAATATAAATTCATTGATAAGATATAATTATAAATACTATAGAGACCCAATCAAAATAAGTGGTATTTCTGTAGTGGATACGAAGGAAATGACATTGACTTAAATATAGAAAAAACATCATAATAATAAAATCAATGAACGCAAAACTCATGATTCCGTAAACAGTGTTTGATAGTCATAGCTAATGCATGTAATAATTGCACATTATTATACATTCATACCCATTACAGTTTACCATTACTTGATTTGTATGTCTCTATTGTAAAGTATAATTGCTAATAAAATTCCTGTTATCATTCCCATTACTAATGAAAACTTAAAGCGCGTTACAGAAAAAGATTCATTATAACGTAGTTACGGATAATTACGATTCAAAGTACCAAAAAGGAAGTATGACATTAAATTCGGTAGCTACCAGAGGAGAGGGGGTTTGTGTGGGTGGAATGCGACGGCGGGAGGGGGGTATGGGCCACAAAAAACTCTGGGACGGTACCTGCGCTGCCGTTGACCCCACTCCGATTAGCCCCGCTACGTAATGCATCGGTGCAACGCGACTAATCCGATGTTTTTTTTACCGAGGCCTCTTACTTAGTGAAACTCTGAACACTGTAAATTAATTTATGAGACTCTTTACCCTTTTTGCCATCTCTTTGGTCGCAGTCCAGCGGTTTGACATCGATCCCAGAATTCTCGCAGGTCTTACCATTGACTAGTTGACTTTTATATTTCTGTTGAAATACGACCTTATAGCTGTTCATATTTTAGAAGTTAATATATTACTTACAAACATGTTTGAGCTTTGAAGTTCTCGCATACCTGAAACAAGAAAGAAACATCAATTTGAACAAGTTTACATTAAAGACGAGCTTGTCGAGTCGCTGACTCATATCGCCCGTCTGTTTATAGTGTAATAACTGGGGGGTGGTGGTTCTGTTAACATTCTGTCTTCGTTTAACATTCTGTCGCTGGAGCAAGCGTATCGCTGTCGTGTTTCCCGTTCCTCTTTTACGTTGATGGCGACTCAGATTATATTTCATTTGTTATTATTTAAAATATATTTATTTTAGGAGATCATTAGAGTTACCAAATCGCACAATGGAATTCATTAACTTATTACGTTTGGTATTTAAACATGATGTAATTATCATGGACATTAAATTTGAACGGAATCGACGCACAAATTGAAGCGTAATTTCGGGAGCATTTTAATTGTTTACACAAATTAGCATCATTCACTAGCATTAAACGTTGGCGGGCGCGATGGAAATTTTCCGTTGATTTTCGGAACATTTTGTTTACTGGAACAGGAACGATATGCTTGTCGTGTCCGTTCTGATTGGAGGGCACAATACAGACAGTAATCAATATTCCGGGACATGCATCAGTAAAAAAACGTTGGCCCAAACCCTGCATACAATTTCAACTCCAGAATGGGAAATAGGCCTGTGTTTTCTACCCAAAACTATTCAAATAGAAGTGTTAGCGTATCACAAAAAAGTTTGTTTAACATTCGAGTTTCGGGACAACGTTTAGTTAAGTTGTGAAAAGCCAATATTTCTTTGTTCAAGTTTGATAACAACCGCTGCAAACAAGGTTCACTGGTCCTATCTTCTATAGCTATAGATCTATAGATATGAAGGCCATTTGTTTTAATTAGTTTGATATATTGAAATGTAAAGTCGTTGTTATCTTGTTAGGTTTCAAACAATCACTGTCTATGGTCTATTTATTGGATGAAGAACTATCTGTGGACAGCGTTCACGTTATTTCCTGTGCGACAAGCACGCAGCTACCCAACACTTCGCATTTGTCTTGTCCTGCGCCTTTGTAGGCAACAATTTATTAGCTTCCCATCCGTGTAGATGTTCAAATGCGAGTTCCTGATATATGTCAACGACAAGTTCATTAGCTGCCGGTCTAATTTTGGTCGAACCAACAAAGATTCTTACTACAAAAAGATAACTTTTCGACTTCCTCTTTCGAATGAGTATGTGCTTTGATATTTTTATATAGAAGTGTTAATTGATTTCGATTCAAAAATATTTTTTTAGATCTAGAATTTAAACTGACAACTTTGAATACATCTACCATGAAGAAGAAATATTCATCGCAAAGGTAAACAAAGTAATAACTTGAAATTCTAGTAGTTCGTCCCTAATGATACGACAAAAAAATAACTATATGGAAAAGTCTATTGACACGAGGCATATCATCCCCTATCGCAAGGGTGGGTTTTGTCTTCTCATAATTTATGATATCCGGTTTTCAAGGCAGGTGGTGGGATTATAAAACGAGACAAAGTGTGGTGTGCCAACCCTATCAATCTCTTTAGACTCACGCAAGCGAAATGTATAGCAAGTTAATATTATCACGAACTTGGCCGTGTACGCATACGCATATCTAATTAATGATTTGTACCTATGAACATAATTTTAAATGAAATTTGATCCGCATTCTATTAAACTTACCTGTTTCGATAGCTTAAAGTCAATTTTAAAATATTATGCTCTTTGGGACAGACACGTTTCACGAGTGCGTGGCGTCTACAGGCTTGTGCTCCTTTGTGTGTACAGAAATTCAATTGCTTATTTCACGGAGCCAAGTACTTATCAATTATTTCTGCGTCCATAAACTCGGAACGACGTTAACCGCCAAACGTAAGCGTACAGCATAAAGTTAATTTCTTTACGCAACTACGGAATACTAAGTCCATTAAACGGAATGCAAATACTTACGGTAAAGTAATAGTTATTACTATTATGACGACATTTGCCATCGAGACTAAGCACTGGGCTCGCTATAAATGGTTAACCGCGCAATATTCCCGGCCCATACGATAGCCGTGTAAGAACTTTACATTAACTAAGCAGAGATTGTTGATAATTATTGATTACCATTAGTCACAAGACAGCAGCCGCTACATTGTTTTCTACACAACCGATGGAGTCGCTATTCAATTAAATAAGATTCTACTTATATGATCGTGAATTTAATTAACGCAAAAAAATTAAAGCCCGATACAATTAACTAAAAACAAATTGTTTGTATACGATGTGGGAATAAGTATTTTTTTATATTTAATGAATTCAAAAGTGGAATATAAAAGACTTAACAAAAATTAAACGTTTGTCTCTATTACTGTAGTAGAACTATGATATCTGGAAAGCGAGTGTATATAACAATTTAAAAAAATATATAAACGCATAACATTTTTTACAGTTTTCTGAACAAAATAGTATTTAAAAGTATCAAAAAAACATCGACATGAACAAATTCGCGGCCACTTTATACATATGAGAAAAATATTTTTAAGTAACTAGCTCTACTTGATCGTAAAGTGAAAATCGAAAATAGTATCTCTTATCCTCTAAGCAGGGAAGTTTCATTAATCTCATATCACTTTAAAATATCGCGATCGAGTCGATAAAACCGTTTGGACCGCACCTAGCCTCAGTTAAACATGCGTAGATACTTAACACGATAAGGCGGTGCGTAATAACAGCGTAATAGCGTCCAGTATGCAATCCAAGTAAAAACTGCTAGTAAGATATCACTTAATATTTCGGAAACAAATAGAAATCACAAACTTTCCCAAAGATCATTATAATCAGCAGACATAGAATGTCCACTGCTGGACATAGTCCCCCTCAAATATGCGGATGACTATAATAACAGCCCTGGACAAGTGGTGCGCAAACGCATCGCCGCTCAAGACGCGTCGGGAATACTGCTGGCCTTCCCCGCCTGTTGCATTCCAGCTATGCTATTTCGGATGGGAATTCCGACATCTGTCGGTACATTTTTTAAGACAATGATACATATTATTTGAATATGTTTGGAAAACAAATCAACCCCATATATGCCTATATGTGATATGACAAATATCTGATATTTGACAGTCGACTGTATTCCTGAACTTCCATGCAAGTTTCAGTATTTAGAAGGGATTACGATTGTAACTGCTAAGTTATAAAATTACCTTAATGAAGTCCGCTAAAACTCGTAGAATCTGTTTTAAAGCCGGAGCCAACAATATTCCTAAATCGTAAAATCAAATTATCCAGGCGGCCGGCGGTAATTACGGTCGTGAGTGATTAATGATTAATCAGACCCTGCCACCGACCCTGTGAAGTTTTCATCCTTTTGTCAAAAACATTCCTAGCGCTTTGTACTTTTTCAATTGAATAATTAAGTATAAATTATTAATTAATACGCATAGATATTATTATTTAATTGATATATATTTTCAGTAACTGTTTATGTATTCATGTTAATAATAGTCTGTAATTCCAAACAACCAACATTACACTAAATGAATACGATGGTATATACGATACGGCATATAAAAAAATATGTTGCTAAGCGAGTTAAAATGCAAGGCATATTTAGTTTGAAATAATGTTTAAATTTTAAAATATTAATATTTTATAAATTACATTATTTTTTATATATATTCATTTAAACAATGTATTTCTTACTTTTTTGTATATATTAAAACAAAAAGAAACATACACATTAGTAGTACATATTCAATTGCATGATAACAAGTAACCACGGTTTAGCAATGTTAGTTTTTTATCGAGTCGAACACGTCAAATAAATTGAGGCAAGGCTGTGACGGCGGCACAAGACAAGCGCCCCATAACTTACATTTCAATTTCAAGGAATTCGAACAGCTGAGCCCTGCATTTATAAAGGGCGGTGTTGACGACCAAACACAATTTATTTCATTAATACTTCGTAAAATAAGCTGCACTCATATAAATTGCTTTTGTTCCTTAATTTGCATGACACAAGTAAAATTGAGTTAATAAAAACGCGACATTCAGCATAAACTAGGCAATGAATTTGAACTTTTATTTCTCCTATTTCCGATTAAAATTGTTCAATTCACCTGCGTCCAACACGTACTGTGGAAATCATTATACACAAGTCAAAAAGCGTCTCCACTTTCACCATTGCGATGTATTTAGTTTTAACTGCTCATTATACAGTTTTAATTTCAATGAAATATTTCTGAATTCCGAGATAACAGCGGTTTACGCAGTCATTATCATGCATTATTATTATAAGTAGCTTTTTATGAATGCGTCACACACAATGGATCTTACCTGAATTTACTATTTAAGTTCAAGCAGTAATTCAACCCCAATATCGCAGTAAAATGTGAACGAGGACGTGAAAAAGGTGACATGTTTTGTGTTTGTAATTACTTTAAAAAAATACCTTTCATAACTTCCTGTTAGTTTTATGAAAATCTTTATTCTGGTCAAAAATGTATAACTGCTTTAATCCAGTTAATGAATCTAACTGACTGACTGACTGACATATCAACGCAGAGCCGAAGCTAGAAGAAGGGTTAGAAACTTGAAATTTAGCACATGGGTCCCTTTTATATCACAGGGCAGCATTAAAAAAAGGATTTTTGAAAATTTACCCTCTAAGGGGGTAAAACGGGGATGCAGTCAGCATAAAATTTTACTGTACTCGAATTAATTTGAATGAAATTCATTGTAAACGTTTATTACAGCCATGAAACACAGAATAAAATATTTTTTTGAAAATCATCCCTTACCTACCGGTAAAAGGGCGATGTAAATATGCAAGTTCTACAGTTAAATACGGATAAAACTGCGGGGCATCTATATATAAATCATTGCATTTACTTAGAAGATACGCATTGCATTAATTAATTAATAATTCTCTTACTCTCTCTTAGAATACTATGTCATATGCACGCCCGTAATATTTGACCCTAGTGTATTTATCAATTCATATAAATACAGTATTGTCGCATTTAATGAAACGCCAAATCAACCGGAGAAGTCGATAATATAGGCCCCGCCCGTTACTATTTGGCCCTGGTAACCTAATATGAGAACTGCCCGAGGGTTGGTTTGCGACACAGCCCTAAAACTGCCTATCCAGAAAAAATAATTATATCTGTGAAATTGTTCGAACTTTTATTTTACCGGTGTGTGTAATTGGAAGTTCACTGCTGGACATAAGCCTATCCAAGAAAGGAGGTTTTTTGCCCATAGTTGCAGCGCTTGGCAAGCGTGTTGGCAATCGCAGAGCGCAGCTATAGCGACGGGGATGCTGCTGCCCATTTCCGTCTTGTGCATTTCAGCTCCACTGTTTCAGATAGATATACCGCCATCTGTCGGTTCTGGTACCTTAGTCACATCTTACACCTGGTGGAGTAGGAGTGTGTACACGATGTGTACATAACAAGTCCTCAATTCGGTTTAAACTAGTCTAAATTAAGAGTGTGACATTAATAACTATAAACGAGCCCCGACTAAAATATTTATGAGATTGGCATAGCAAAATAGCTTTCTTTTATTTTCATAACTAATTGCCTGTCGGCAATTACTTTTTTATATTGCAGATAGTTCAGTAATTTAATGAAATATTTGACTAACGAATAAGAATCCGATAACATTGCATTGGGTCTAAATGTTAATTGGACAAGAATAACATTCAAGAAATCGAACTTAAAATTACAAATAAAATAGCATCATAAATTATTATACTAATTAAATCGATACAATTTATAATGATAAATAACGCCTGACAACACACCGATATTTCTGTCACAAACAAATGTTACTTACACCTTATAGATTGGTATTGACAAATCAATAAATTAACTTAACACTAGTCTCTTGCGGTGACTGCTGTAGAGAAATACAAAGGACGCGCCAACATCTTTGTCGGGAAGCTACTACAATTTCTATCAAGCTTTCGACCATAACAGCTATGTTATGGTCGAAACTCCCCCAAGATGAAACCTCAGGATCGCATTTCATGCAAGCCGCATACACACGATCCAATTCGAGGCGGGCCCGAGGGCGCAGAAGGTAGTGATCCTATCTTTTACGTCGAGCGTCGTGGGTTCGATCCCCACTCAGTACAAACATTTATGTGATAAATAATTTTGTTTGTTCTGTGTCTGGCTGTTAAATATTTATTTTAAATTATAATATTTGTTATTTCTCCGTTGTCTGATGTCTGCTGTTGACCTATGTCTATATCAGATCAATGTATGAGATGCTGATATGAATTTATTATTTCTTTTTAGGCTTGATATGCTGATACGGATTGAATCTCATATCCAGATTCATTTAAAACAATTTAAGAAAATAAGATATCACAAAATTACTCTATTACGGTAATATTTCGAGAAATATGTGTTAATGATGTCCTAAAATATAAGAATGCAAGGCTCATCTAGGTGTTGTGTATCCCGTGTATGGAACAAAGAACGAACAGGCAGGGTGGGGTCGGCAGTTGTCGCGCGCTCTTTTATTCGCATCGATCACATATTGTTGATTATTTTGTCCTATTTTAATGCCAGATTCATTTATTTCCAGATAATCATCGCAATTTAATCCGTGGTTAATTAATATTAATGTTTACAGTCTAAAATGCCTTCAAACAACTATATACGTCAGATTGATATATAAAATAGCTAACACGACAGACCTTGTTCTTTCTTAACTATAGTTACATATATGTTTATCATTAAAAAATAATATAATATATTTATATATTCATAATAATAAATTGAGATATTAGGTATCATATCTCCTAAGTTGGATTAAACTGTACACAGGCAGCAAACATTTCTTTAACATCGGTTCTGTAGATTAGAAGTTCATCCTGGACACATAAAGAGACACGAAATTTGTATATTAAAAAAAATATAATAATTCATAGATATCCGCCCGTAACTTTGTCTGCATGGACATCAAGTAACATCGCGTCCCGTGAGTTTTCTAGGATCGAAAGTGGCATTTTCATTTCTAGGATTCCAATAATACATATTATCAAATTTAGAAAATGACCCGTTCAACCAGTTAGTCGTAATAAGATAACAAACAGATAAACATTCATTAGCATCTAATATTAATATAAATGCAAAAAAGGAACATAGATTGCAAACATATGTACAAATAAGTTCTGCTTCAAATAGCATTTAGTCATTGCTTGCATGATATCATTGCAGAAAAACTTTGTTCTGCTGGTAATAATACCCAGGCAGCCATTTCTCGAGCTACCTTTGAATGGGCTTTATTAGCTGTAACGGTTCAACCTGCTACTAGAACTTCATTACGTACTGGATGCTCGTACGTGCATTTTTTTTAATATAGTGGATCTAGTCCAGCAAAATTTACAGCATTAAAAGAAGAAAATGAATAATACGTAGTTGTTAAATAACAAGTTCAACTTTAATTTCACGATTGATTTTTGAGTCGTTGCTATAATGCCAATTGTAGAATAGTTAGCAAAAATAAGCTTTATTCGTTCATAATTAAATCGTTTTTTATAATTTTACAGTTTATAACGTCACCATATTGAAAGTCTACAAACACTAAAATTCTTTTAACAACAACTTTTTACAACTTTTGTAAGCAACAATACCCATGTAATGTATTTTAAAAATTAACTGTTTCATCCAAAAGCAATAAATTGTATTACGCGTCAGTATAAAATGTCAGCAAAAGTTTTGCACATGGTAC
Source organism: Heortia vitessoides (assembly GCA_020976665.1). Lineage (NCBI taxonomy): Eukaryota > Metazoa > Arthropoda > Insecta > Lepidoptera > Crambidae > Heortia > Heortia vitessoides. The sequence continues at coordinate 3,701,115 of JACJUM010003237.1, read as the reverse complement.
GCAAGATGAATCAGACGCAAGCTGACAGATGGTCCTCCTGACGCGACATCTACCCCGCGACAGTCCGTCAACAGCCATTGTGCCGACCTGATTCAGAGGTCCAAAGGGTTGGATGAAAGCGGCACGTGGCGCGTGCGCACGTGCGCACTCGGCACGGGATTATGCTAATTTATGCAACGTCCACTAGGATGCTGTTTGTAGGATGAATAAATTAAATGTATTGTGATATAATCGGTTATGTTTAGGCACAACGGTGAATTACTTTTTTGTTGATCGGTCAACGTAAAAAAAATATGGCAGCTATTGTGACAATAAGAATATACAAGAAATTAAAGGACGTAACAAAAAACAATACTGCTTATTATTATTTCATTATATTGAAAAAAGTATTAAAATTATGCACAATACAAAATATCAATGCACCAATCAAAACAAATGAGAAGTAATAACTCAAATAAATTTAATTTTAAGTTGCTGAAATTCCCACCCCTTCAAATTCAAAAGATTAACAATTACCAAGCAAATTCGTGAGAACCGCTAAACAAAACAAAACATCCAGACGAGCTAACCTACCGCTATTTATTTAGGTAATACACAAAATGCGGACGCACGTGCCGCCCCCGACAGCATCCCTTCTAAAACTACCATTCAACTCCGACTCACGGACCTTAAGTATTTTGAACTTTATGGCACTAATGACAAGGTTTCAGAGGCTGATCAAATAAGTTAATGCAAGGAGAATACTCGACTCTTTTAGTTCGAAATTAAATATCATTGTTCGGGCCCTCATTAATGCAATATTGAGCTCGCGAGCGACACGATGGGATTGTAAGTTAGTAAGGGTGGAATTTATTGTGTGCAAAATTTATTAAGTACGAAAAAACGTTACAATGCGACGGGACGCGTCGAGGACATTTTAACGGGCAGTCGGCTTTCAGATCGATGATTTGATGCAATGTAAATCGATTCTGTTTAACGACGTGCTTCATTAAAATGCCGAGTTTATTTGGCACTGATTAATTTACAGGCCACTTGTACATTCTGTTAAATAAAATGACACATTTGTTTAAATTTTTAACAAATAAAACTATAGGTAATAAAAGGAATAAAAGGAACACCTGCGTTGAGGATATTTTATACAAGTGCGATGTTTTTTTTCAAACTGTATTGTAAAGCTGTCCATTGTTTTGCCGATATTAAACAAGATGTGTTTATTAAGATAAGATTATTCTACGCCTTTGTTACACAAAGATCATATCAGCATTGGAAGTCCACTGCTGGACATAGGCCTCCCCAAGAAAGGTGGAATTTTTCCCATAATAATTGATGCGCTGAGCAAGCGTGTTGGCAATCGCAGAGCGCAACTTTCGCGACGGGGATGCTGCTGACGGAGTTGCACTGTTTTGGATGGATATACCGCCATCTGGTATGGTATCTAAATGATCTGGTAACTAAAGGATTTTTTTCAACTCAACCGTGACATATTTAAAAAGACAACCAAAGCCGTTAACAAAAGTGATAACTTTATAACAATCAAGAATATTGATTTTTGATAGTTTTTTCTATAGACTTGGCTTTTTTTTCAAGTCGTTTGTAGAGTTTCTCATTCCCAGCATCGGAGCATATTTTGCGGACCCCAGTAACCCTCAGATTGTTTGACGTAATTTGATTGATGATAAAACGAGCTTGGCAATCATGTTAGCTAGGTTTTAAGGTTTCAAAATATCACGGTTGCTAAGTGGCTTATTTTCTCTCGTAATCATTCACGATTACACAAAGAGTGCCTGTTAATTCAAAATTAACCATATGATCGTTTAGATCATGAATTTAATGCAGCTTAAATCTATCTTTGGGTCTTTGGTACATTTTTTACAGAGACACTGCATTTCGATAATATAATTTCTATTATATATATACTGAAACTAGCTGAACTCATTAAGCAAAAAATTCAGATCGGTTCATTTGTTAGAAGTTCACCTCGCCACCACCAAAGAACTATTACAACTATGTTTGACTAGATTTGTTTTACGCTGTACGAATTTAATGAATGTTGAGGAAACTAGGTAAGTATAATAGAATCGAAGTAATAGCAAATAATTAACGTGTTAACCCCGGAGGGAAATAGAATAAAGAAGCTATGATACGTTATTACAATAGTATTTAATCAACCTTATCATCATACCAGCCATTGGAAGTCCACTGCTGGACATAGGCCTCTCCAAGAAAGGGGGAATTTTTCTCATAATTATCGCACTGGGCAAGCGTGTTGGCAAACGCAGAGCACAGCTTTCGCGACCGGGATGCTGCTGCCCATCTCCGCCCTGTGCATTTGAGTTGCACTGTTGCGGCTGGAGTTGCAGAAACATAAGTTTAGGTGTGTATATATATATATAATATAATGGAGATAATTTTTTGTAAAAATAATATCGTCATATAAAAACTATATTTGAAAACGAGGGCGGGGGATTACACCAATGCATTTCAACCAACGAAAAAAGTTTAATTATGTTATGGTGTATAATAGCGCGATCGCGAGAACTGGCCAGATGGCCTCGCATCGACCCGCGCCCTGCCAGGGTTGTCGCTTATTTCACACGATACAATAGCGGTGATTTACAGCTTTTACTTTGGACAACGATAAAACAAACAGTTTTAGGTGTGAAAACGTATTTAGTATGAGCCAAATGATAAAATCGGGGGATAAATACAAAATAGAATTAAATACACTGATATATTCACAACTCAGCCTCGTCAAATATTTTCTTATACATTAAGTAATAAAAATACACAAGCTTAAATCGGAAATCTGACAACTACTGAAATATTGAGTATTGTACACCAAATTATAATATACGACATGACAATTTAAAACCAGGTACGACGGCATCATCATATTGATTGTAATCCCTTCCGGAATGCTTATATGATTTATATACTAAGTACTATGATTAATATTTGGTGAAGTAAGAGACTAAATTATTCACTATGGGACGCGTTATAACAGCTGCAGTATAACATTTAAGAATCATGTACAAAATTAGTGAAGAATAATGAGGATCGGGTAACGTGTTAATGAAGCTTCGGTGTTCACAAGAACGTCCATAAGCTGCGATAATTACTGCCATAAAACGGGCCTTTGCAGTAGAAAAGTACAATTTTTATAAATAATCACCATCATCATCATCATATCAGCCATTGAAAGTCCACTGCTGGAAATAAGCCTCCTCAAAAAAGACGGTATGTCGCCCATAATTGCCTCGCTGGGCAAGCGTGATGACAATTGCAGAGCACAGCTATTCTGTCTCGCCCTGTGCATTTGAGTTACACTGTTGTAGACGGATATACCGCCATCTGTCGGTTCTGGTACCTTAGTCGCCTCTCACGTCAACAGGTACAGTGCAAGATACTATTCAACACTGCCGGTACCTCACTCATAAAGTATTACTTATGTTCTGAACGAGTTATATTTCTGATTGATCACTCATCCATCACTTTAAAGAGTGAGAGGTCGTAAATCTATGAAGTTGGCGTCGCGTTAGTGATATCCTTGTTGTAACACGAGCGTGTATAGTAACGCGGACCGTGTGTTTGACCACTTAAAAACAATATAAATAAATAGATTGGCGAGCGTGGCGAACGGCAGCCCTAGAGCGAGTCGGGCGGCGTTATTATTGTTAAATCGCGATCTCCGATTAGCATAACCATTGTAGTGTGAGCACTACACTACACATGTTATCGCTAATGAATGGATGACGTCGATCTTACTTACGCACCGGTTATTATTTTGATTCACTATTTTTCACGTGACAACTTTCTAATCTGCTAATGTAATATAGCGTTCCTAATTATTCACATTCTATCTAAATAATATTAGTGACTGGCCGATTCCGACGTTCTCGTGAATCATTGACATCATGAGCAGTCGTAGAACGTCCACTGCAGGACAAAAGCCTTTTTAGGAAAGGGGGATTTAAGCCCATATTAGGCAGAGTTTTGCGACGGGAATGCTGCTGCCTACGCTGTTTCGGATGGATGTACCGCCATCTGTCACCATCAGGCTCTTACGACACATGGCACAGAGGCAGTACTATGATACTCTGCCGGCACTTCCCGTGATTTAAATTAGGAGTTATCAGTTAGTGAAAATCCCGTTGAAATCGACTCAGCCTTGTCAGATTTTATTTAAATTTTTTAATTTAATGTATTTTTTATGTAATCGCCGTATTTAGTGAAAAGCTGTTAGTTTGGATTTACGAACAGAGAATTTTGTTTGACGACTGTACAGACTTTATGCATAAAAAGTATATTCTTTAATTATATTACAGGCTATTACGCCCGGTTTCGCCATATGTGATTATTTATGTGGGAACGACTGTAACCTAGATAGTGTAATCTAATTTTGTATCATTCAAGCAAAATTCTCAATATTTCAAATTTGTTTGAATGCACAATAAAATTATTATTTTAGACGAGGTTTACAACATTGACATTTAAAAGTCGATGTTCTTGTTACTATTTGACAAAGTCCCAAATAGAAATTATATACACGCTACCCTCACTAGTCTTTGATATTTTCATTAAATCAATTAGGATCCCACACAGAAAGTGCCGACTACGAGAGACGAGAACTAAAAACACTTATTAAAATAAAAGACATTCTAGGAACTAGGAATTTAAGGAACATTTTTTTATTAGATTATTTCGACAAACAAGCATCAGGCCGTCATGTTAGTAAGTGTCACCGCAGCGTATAGACGCTCATATTATGACGATGATATCACTAGCGCATTGCCAACCTTGCATCTTGAAGATATTATGTCACATTACCGAGTAATCTCAATGACAATTAGATCGGAACACAACAAGCAAAAACAGATCTGTTTGTCAGTAGAAATAGGTGAGGGTAAGGCGCTAATTCGTACGACGTTTTTAGGTTTGCCTCCTAGAAGTATAGATCTAAACGATAATTCAACAACGAGAATCATATCAAGCAACTGCACCGTTTGTATAAGGTTAACAGGAACACCAGCACCTAGAACAAACTTCGGTAAACCCGATCTGTAATTAAAACCAAACAAAGCGACCACCCTGCCCCGGCCAACAATGCCACCATGATTCGATAACCTTGCGGTTAAATGCTGCAGTAATCTCAAACACCGTCCTACTGGAGCTACGAATGCGGCTACGCGGCATAGCAAGGGTTGACTGTGTTAAATCCACCTTTCCACTTGTAGTAAGTATGACAGATGCTTAGCATTCATCTCGTTCAACGTCTTAATTTATAATGACGAATGCTTAGATACAGCGTTATCAGTTACAAACACTGTGCCCTCATAATTCCTCAGGATATTGACGTTCATTAAAAATAAAATAATATCTTTTACGTAGGTCCTGTAGCGTCCTCAGATTAAAGTTGGTTTACGTGACTTTAGATGGGTCTAGTACGAGAACACATTCTACTAAAACTTCAAACTATATTACACGCATATACACGTTGATATACTAACGTAAACACACAAATAAAAACTCTTCACCTTGTAAATTAATTGCCATACAAATCTGTCCTTATATTTTACTAGTTGCCAAGTAATTAAACAAATAAATAAATAAAAAACATAAATAAATAATCAGCTATATATTTCTAATGGCAATAAATGGCATTGTATCGCACATTTCGCTTACCATCACCCGTCTAGAACAGCGGGGTCACATCGCCGGCGCGACATGCAAACAAACAAAAAACAAGCGAGCGGATGGCCCGCGACATTCCCACGAGGACGCCGCCTTTTGACGCTCTCATTCGCTGGTAACGAAATGAGAAACGTTTGGTGAGCAGCTAATGGGAAAATCGGATTTACTGAGCTCGGCAGCGTGCCTAATACGCCTGTTTTTACAAATAACAGTCATGTTTAGGTTTTACTAGTTTTTAGGTAATGGTTATAATCAATAATCAAATTGTAACAAGTATTTGTAAATGACTGCAAATTGTTGAATAAAAAACTAACATTGAGATTGTAATGAAATGCTCTCAGCATCGAAAGTCAAAAGAACAGTTTGTGGTTGTCCGTTTGTTTGAAGACACGGCCTGTAAACAATAAAATTTAATGGAAGTGAATATAATGATCATCAGTATATTGCTAGATGCCAAACATAAATAGTTTACAACAGAAAATAAATTAATTATAAAAAAACTAATGCAAAACCAATAAATTAATGCAAATAAAAAAACGAGAATAGCTTGAACCCTAGGGAAGCATATATACTCGTACGATGATTTCTGTCCCCGAAAATATTTTACGGTAACTTTAGCTTAACGAAACTATAGTGCACACGAACGGACTTTTAAATACGGTTGCGTGTGATATGATGAGATTTCATTTTATTTCAAATCATATTTGATAAGAAAAACTGAAATTACGTTTCTAGAGTAAGACGACGTTTCAATCAACTATTTATATACTACTTAAACAAGACCTAGACCAAAAGTAGCTTTAGTAAAATCCTTTTTTGATCATTCCTGGCCGACAATCGATTATCGGGTAATCGCTAGTCAGTCTTAAATTGTATCACGTTTTAAACAAAAACGAACTATAATGAAGCGATAAATTGTCACGCAATTAATCGACCTGTCAAGAATTGATTTAATATACAACCAAGGTTACTTCGCAAACAATAAGGGTAAATAATCACTATTTCTCGTAGATATACACATCTATTTATTGCATAAGGGTATCCATACAGGGATCGCATTACAACACAAATACATATCAAAGATTGTAAAAACAGTAAAAACTGTAAAAACGCAAGGACACTAATGAATAAATCATGTAAAACTTAGCACACAACGGGTCGAAAAGCTCGTAAAGTCGGCAACGAGTGACGTCGACCGACCTCAACTACGACTAATTGCGCCCCTCCCGCGCCGCCGGCACGGTAATCTCCTCACAGCGGGCGGCCTCCAAATTAAAAAAACCCCAGCTGTCCAGCCCTAGCTACAGCCCTGGATTACGCTCCCACAGCCCAAATATCCAGAGAAGCAACCGGGACCCCAATGTCGTGCGAAATTCTAAAACTTCACACGAACCTCGAAATCCCAAGATGAAATAGTAATTTATCAAAGGATTTTGAGAGTCCCAAGCAGCGAAAGTGAAGGATGGTTTTCCTTTATCGTAAATTGCAGACGAGTGCCTATCGAGAATTCGGAAAGAGCAATAAGAGATTGACGAAAAGAAGCCAGGAAACGATTTCATGCATCGCTTCCATTCTTTCCAATAAATGCCAGTTAGATTGCTGTTTTTGTTTCTGCAAATATGTATTAACTTAAGCATTAAATAGTTTATGACAAAGATAATGTATGCGTTGCGCCGCCGTGCCTAAACGAATACACTGGTATATTAATATTCAAATGGCCTTTGGGCGTCCGGTGCATGAGATCCCAGTGGTATTAGCCACTTAAGCATTGCAATGCATACTATGTATGGACTTACGTACCTATATAATGTGTACGTACACCCTTTGCGACCGTAGCCATTATGCTGCCGGTCACTTGACAAAATAATAATTCTGAATATACGTAGCTTTCAATTACGACCCGCAGCTGCCGTTCACTTAATATAAAATAATGTTGACCACATGAAATTACTGTTGATTTATTAAAGATCCCAGGTGTAGCCTCCAGCATTTGGTTAGTTAGGAATAGATTAATAGAGCGTGCATATTTCGCATCACGCTGATCTGGCGTATGCCCATTTCCTTAACAGCTGTTTTAAAGGTTACGCCTTCTTATCCGTGCACCTGCGTCCTCAACGCACCTATTACATTGTCCCTTCACACCCTTTTACGTTAATTATATTCCTATTAATAAATTGCTCTGCATGAATCCTCTCTTGACTTCTGAAATTTAAGTGCCCAAATAATTTTTCAAATACCTGGCCTTTCTTGTTTCTGCTAGCTTTATTTGTAAATTTAAATTAGTTAGAGCCGGCCTTTAATACCATAGTAAGAATACAAGCAGCACTAATGATATCGGAGATACAATCTATGCGCTCGTCAAATGCAGTTCACAGCCCAGACAATCAATGTTTGTGATTGGTTAAAAAGATTCGGCGGAATCGGCCGAACACGTGCGAGGGTATAAATCCACAAAGGGTTCATTTTTTTCATTTCATAGCACAAAAAATGTACCGACAATTACCAGATTAGGGATGAATAGGAGGGGTACGGATTTTTTCCTTTCAATCGGTTGCCGTTGGTCTTTTTCTTCTGATGCCGGGGAAGTTTTCTCAACGGTGAATGTTTTAATTAAAATCCGAGTGAAGACGACTGTAGCTGGAAGGCGTCTGCGTACCGGTAGTCGCAGTTTGTAATCTGTATGAGGCGAGGCTGACTTTCAAGTGCACTTGATATTAATCAAGGGTTTGTTAATTAACTGCGAGCGGAATGAGCGGCGACTCCGACACTATATACATGATTTCGGTACCGCCGTCGACACCGTGTATGGGAGATTGTCCAAATCATATTAATTTTAACATGCATGAAAATGGAATTAAGGAATGAACACGAACGAATGTATATCATGAAATAAGTATACGGTGCATCCAAACAGAATCTCCCATCCATAACTAAACGAAACAGCCTAATGACCGGTGGGTAGATAAATGCACGTAATTTCGCCGCGTCCGCTTAGCTGCGGGCGCGCACGCACGCGACTCGCGCGGCTGTTCCGAGACCAGCTTTTTTATCAAATTGCGGCAAATGAAAATAACCTTTACGAATGTACGTATAAGGCTCACGTCATCTGGCAGACGTAGAAGAATATAGTGAGCGGCAGACGGACTTCTTTGTACGCTAACTCCTGTACCGTTATGTTATGGAAACTGCTTCCGAGTTCAGTATTGTCAATGCTCTGTTATTACAATTGCAATCTAGATTTCCATATTCATCTCTTAATGTATATTGAGGTAGAGTGCCGTCGCGACCTTTGTAATTAGTTGTGTTGTGAAATCAAAATTGGAATGTTGGAATTGCGGCCGAAAATGTTTTCGTTAATCGGCGATTGTGGAAAGGGCGCGTTTTCGTAGGTTTTGTATGGGAAAGCAAATCATTGAGGCGCCATTAATTTCGTTCCCGTCAGGTAGATTGGAGCAGGCGACGACGACGCAACTAATGTGATTACACGGCAGCTGCTGAGGGCCGGAGTCACTGGCTGAACCCACTAAAGACAGCGATCGATCGAGCCGTTCGTGACTATTGTTCGACCCGCGAATGCTCCACCACCGTACATCTGTTTCGTTCCTTTTGTCTCGCCTTGCATAATGAAACCGGCCCATTGTGAGGAAAACATCCACAAAAGAACACGCACTTCGTCTGTATTTTATAAGAAAAAATAACAGCCCGCGAGCCTAAAAGGTGGGCGTAGACCAGTCGGAAATGAGAAAGTTGTTGCAACTGTTATGACATACGCGGTTCGTTAAACGTCCTGGAAAATAAACATCGTCGGCCGGCGTTTTAACAGAGCCAATTCGGACGTCAAACGCCGATATAGTTTTTTAACTATTTCCGATGCCAGGCAGCCAAAATGACGGCGAAGTTTTGAGTGACAGTTCATTGGAAAGCGGTGTGGCCAACGCAGCTTTTAAATGAATTGCCATATATTTGTTGTTATAATACAATAATTTTGCTACAAATGCCACTTGAATGGAAAGCTACTAATATTTACAATATTAGGCTAAAAGTAAACGACTAAATAAAGAAATCTACAAATACAGCATGAACAATGTCCCAGCGGTTCAAGGTTAAGCGTAAAGTAAATCTTATAACAATGGCAACAAGTGTCGTTTTTTTTAATGTATTTTTTAGTATACCCTAAATATTAAGGAATCGCTGACATGTAGCAAATATGATTTGCAACATCAACAATTGGTGCATCGCAATTACGCGGCAGCAAGAAATTGGCTCATTGAGGTTCACCGCTCGCGCAACTGTTGTTCAATGTAAACACGCTCCTAGCCGCAGGATTATTGTATTACCAGTACATCGGCGAATATCTTATTTGCAATTACATTTTACATTAACAAATGTGTGTAATGTTCAGCACGAACCCTATGTTCGTCATGTCAGAAATTACTATATCCTGTTTATGTATAAAAAATCTTGTTACATTTATCTAGGACGAATCTCTAAACTAAACTGATTTTTAATAAATTTTTGGGTAATTAATACAGTTCGAGTTCGAGTAACTCAAGACACAAGACATAGGATAGTTCATATCTCAAGTTATAGTGAACATATTTTTTTTCATTAATTTCATTTTAACATTTACTGATTGTTTCAGAATTATTTCAGAACTAACAAAGTTAGTTGCAGTCTAACACAAAATTTAAAAGGTAAATAAACACGTTATTTTTTTTATCACCATCACATGGTATTATATTGCAAAATTTAATAGATAGATACAAAGTTGGAAAATGGAAGACCGCGCAAGTAACATGTGAATCCCTTCAAGTTACGACGCTTCCTGTACCAAGAAACATTAACTTGCTACGAGCAGTTGTGGTAAGTAAAGTCTGACTAACTGAAATTTAGCGAGGGCGGGCTATCATAAAAAGTGTACATTATAAATGCGGGCCCAATTGAGCCTCCCTGAGGCGAAGCGCCTGCGCTGCCATTAAGTACACTTAATACCGTCTAAATTTTGCCCGACGGGAGTCCCGGCTGCTGGCTTGATACCCGGATCGGTTGCTGGTGAGATCAAAATATCTGATTTGCTTTGATCACTGGTTGGATTGTCGGCATCATTTATGGATATAATATATTTATAATGCTACTCGTGTATACTAAAAAACTAAAACATTAGAGCACAGCTGAGATTAAACTCACAAGACTTCTGCCCGCAACGCCGAACGAACCTCACGAAAGTGACCTCTAAAACACAAAAAATCTGGACAAAGAGAAATTTTCAAATCAATCGTACAACATTGATATATAAGATTTTTTGTTGCTGAAATGGTTTTCATGAAAACAAATAATTTTAATATTTGTTTTCATGAAAATTTCAGCCTACATTTTAATAAGAATTCATCACTCAATTGGACGTGAATAAAGTAATTTTGATAGTGATCTACCTAACACTCGGATTAGCAGGAACCAATTTGCCTATTGAATTTTTTGAATGTGTACTCAAATAAGCGTTCGTTTATTGCGGGAGGGAATGAAAAGGCAGCCTTAGGGCATCGCCAATTCATCGCGGCACCCTCGCGTGCATCGCGGAATCAAAACAGTTTCATGACAGCCGCACGCTTCCAGAAACCAAAGCCATTATATTGTTGTATGGAAATTACCAACACATTTACTGACGTTCACTCACTGTTCGTTCGCTGCTTTAGACAAAAACATATAGAAATAAACAAAAAAAATCGTCTAAAAGTTTAGGTACGCGTCGTATGTATAACCAAAAGCTATGAGTGAAGTATTTTCGACAGTCAAGAATGTTCCGACCGGCACAGCGAACAAAAGCATTCACAAGAGCCAGCGGAGTGGACTGGTCCAATGAAGGCTCTTAATTATCGACTAATTAATCTACACGTAATCGGGCATCGTGTTTTTTGCGCATGGGAATTATACCAATGGACAGGACAAAAAGACCCTTGTAGTGAAGTAATAAGCCCCAGATTTAAATGGCAATTTTTGGGATTTATACCGACAAAGCTCGGTGCCGGCTATGATCCGATGCTACGATATTGAGCAGGTGCGAGAAGCTACATTGTTACAATCGGTGCTTGTCTCAGCCGGGAACATTTTATTTAATTAAGCAGCGAATTCAATTTTATTTTCACTCCCCGTGATTCATGGTCCGCCGGAACCCCGTGCCGATCTCACTACCGATGAATGGAGCAGTTAAATTTTAAAGTTAAGAGCAATGGTACGTTAATGCTCATCAGTCAGATAAAGACAACATTAAACTTTTATTGCTAAACCCTTTTATTGCTTCGAAATATATAAAAGCAGCAGTGAAGTTTACACAAACCGAGATGATAATGTCGTGAAGCTTGACCATAACATTTATATAGCAATTTTATTTAATGGACTAATAGAATTAATCGGGATATAAAAATGCTAAAAGCATCCAGTTTATACAGATGTAAACAGCTGCTGGTAAATTAAACACTACGAACATAGGAAGATTATTAAGTCGTAAAATCGTCCCCTATCATCATCATCCATCTCGACCCTACGTTGTTCAGCACGAGTACGTTCAACAAGCGTTGTATTTTACATTCAAACGTACTGAATAAGTACGAAAAGTTCACTATTATGATTTTGAACATTCAGTTTGATAGACATCGACTTCATAAATATCTTGTGCAAGCCAGCAACGTCTCGTTGTAAATCAGGAGGCAACGAGAGGGCGAGAGTATGGCCGCAGGCAAATCTTGTGATGCGGCGAGACGTCTCGAGTGTCGGTGCTACCTGCGTTACCCTTCATAATTAATGTTCCACGTTTTAGGGCTTCGCTTAGGTGCCGTACATCCACTCTTATTCGATATAATTAAAGTGAGTGCCAAGAGTCGACTAGTCTCGGCCGACCCTTTCACCGTGTGTATCCTGCTCAATGCATCTGCTTATATTACTTTATAGAAGAGCACACCCTTGCTTTTCACCACAAAACAATGTAATAGATTCAATTATATTCTATATAGACAGAATTATCAGCAACATTTTTTTCTGAGGAACATAAGTTTGTATTAATTTGACGACTTGCTCTTGCTATAAAAATATCCAGTGTTGAACTCAGCAAAATTACTGCTGCCCAAGTACGTGGACATGGTCGCGGTGGTGACAGTAAAAACTTCAAGCTTGCGTCGTGAATGCCATCTGCAGAGCTCGTCAAGACATGGGGGAGCGATAAAAACGATCGCATCGCGCATGCGAATATCGTGTTACGGCGCAGTCATACCGATGGCGATGAGGATCCACTTACAGTAGGTGCTTATACGGCCACGCTAGATATGTGAGGCGATACTACAAGTACAACAGTGCTAAACGTGATAACAAAACATCGCATTCAGACTGTAATCACTGACGCAAGCTTCGTATCTACGAGTGTGTTTGTATAGAGAGCACGCACATCGTGGCATTGACACGGACGCCGAAAATCGTTACATAAAGTCTCGCGGCAAGGTCAATGTCGCGTCGAACAAAGATCGCGAAAGTGGTCCAACGTTACGTAGGCCCGCTCGGCTCACACGGATAATTGCGATGTAATCGGCGTAATCCATCCGCGAGGCTGGTTTCCTTTTACGGAGCGCGCAGCTTGCGGCCGCATAGAAGAAACAGCTGACCGCGGCACGCGCCTCGATGCATATTAATGTCGCACCCGCGGCAAAAACGCACGTAAAATCGAAATGTTGCGATGAAATACCAAACCGGTTCCAGTTCAGAATCCTCAATTATGCAATTGTCTCATGCACAATACGTAAATCAAACATAATGCTGTTCCACCCGTCTTTGTTGCTTGCAATGTTGATGTTGCCAGCCTGGGCTACTTTTTATACTTATTAATAATTAAAGTTAAAGATAACTTCATGCTGAAATTAATGAAATATGACGTGTACACTAATAAGAGATTGATTTATCGGATGTTACCGTTTTATGATGATCACACACGTCATCGCTCTCATAACATAGATATATTATTTAATTATGAAGTAACACTACTTTCACGTAACTATCCAATAAAAAAGACGGGCAAATAATATAACGAGTTCATTGGAGGGTTCCTATTGTCACATTCACGTAAGTGACGCCATGACATTTCTCCCCCGCGGCGCCGCAGCTGCCCTTATCATTACGGAGACATCCAATAAAAACCGGAGCATCAACAGCTCTACGCAATTATATGTAAGCACTCGCTGCGCTTACATAGAACAACAGCACAATTTATGTTAACATGTATACTTAATAATAGTTCAATATATTATTGAGATTTAAGTTGTCGGCCGTGGGGTACGGTCGGAGAAGAACAGTACCTCCCCCTGTACCAGGTGTCGTAAGAGGCGACTAAGGTACCAGAACTAATTGATGGCAGCATATCTATCCTTAACAGTGCAGCTTAAATGCACAGGGCAAGGATGGGCAACAGCACCTCCGTCGCGAAAGCTGCGCTCTGCGGTGAAATTCCCCCTTTCTTGGGGAGGCCTTTGTCCAGCAGTGGACTTCTAATGGCCGGTAAGAAAAAAAAATCTTAAATGCCAAGTACGGTTCTTAAATAATTCATTAATGCGGAGAATCGACATATTTGCTTATGCCGCGTACGCAATCAACGGAGATTGCTAATGGTTATTAACCGGCAGCGCACTCAAATAAGGGGTTGGAACCGTTCCAACAAAAGATTCGTATTACCATACATAACAATCAACATTATGCACTTACCTTTTTTGTTGAGTTAATAACTCAAATTACAATTATCGAAGGATTACAGGTCATCTTCATAAAAGTTGGCATTAATATATAAAATATTTAATTATAATTATTCTGAAGTAGGGCAGAGTACCTCTCCCAGGAGTCGGAAAAAGTGACTGAGGCACGGAAACCGACAGATGGCAATGGGTATATCCACCCGAAACAGTGGAGGTCAAATGCAACAGGGTCGGGATGGGCCAGCAGCGTTCCGGTCGCGAATCTACGTTTTGCGATTGTTACCGCCCTTGCCCAGCGCGGTATTATGGCCAAATTCCCCCTTTGTTGGGGAGGCCTTTGTCTAGCTGTGGACGTTTATCGGCATGCATTGTAAATATTTTACTACAACAGGCATACAATTTTGTTACAACACAATTTTGTTCCCTTGGAATGTTTCAATGCAGAAGTTCATTAGGCTCTATCGTTTTATCGCATCACGATGCGTATTTTTTCTAGAAATATATTTAGAATGCGGCAGGTGTTAGGGTCGATGACGTTAGACCTTTCTATGCTCTGTCGCGTGCCCTGACTTAAGCACACATGCTGTACACTGTTATTAATGTATCTCCAGGAGGTGGCGTGCGGCCACCGACATTACCTGTCAGCGCCCAGCTTTTTATGGGCTGCACAAAACAAAGTGTTTGTTTGAAACTCGACTCAAATTTTATGATGGGCAAGTTTTCAGAATCTATTAGAACATTTCGTGGTATGTTGTTGTAAAGCTATATTTAAAGCGGCCCTGTTGAAAGAAACGGTACAAAGTTTTTAACTAATGACCAGGAAGAATACGCACAGACCTGTTAGCAGTCTTCATAGCGTGCATAAATCGTAATAAAATATTTAAAATGAAACAGCAATATTAACTTTCATTTAAGAAAAGAAAATACTGTCCTTCTTCTTAAGAAATGTTTGCAGTCAGTACCAAGATATAACCAGGTTTTTAGCTCAACTGAATTCATTTCTCGTAGATCTGGCACATTAAGGTGATATGCAGAGGGGTGCCATGCCATTATAGGAACAGGTCCGTAACTTTCCTTCGTTGGAGACAATGCTGCCTCCTAAACCTGCTTTGGCGGTCGACACCTGCCTGGAGATAGCAAGGGGACGAAATTCCAAAGGTTACCCCTTACGTTTGTTACTCACCTTTGGATGTTTACACAGCGAAGAATGCAATTTATTATCGGGAAAGTCGACAAACACGGTTTCAATTGGGCTTAAGGATTTCGTATCTGCTGTATAGGAATTGCAGAAATCATTAAGTCTCATGTTTCATAAATACCACATGTGGGTTTTACCACAATTAAATTCAGTGTGTTTTTAGAACATTAATAAACGAGGTCAAAGTATATCACCAGGTCATTAACGAGACCAATTTAGTTATTTATTTCAGGATAACTTAACGAGCAGCTTATCTACTACTACAAACATAAATGCGACAGTGCGTCTGTCAGTTTATTATTTATTTATAATTTTTAACACAGATAGCTTGAACCATAGGGAAGCAGCTCACATAAACTCCTCGCAAATAAACAAACAATACTAAAAACACAATTATTTGCGTTGACGCGGGAATCGAACCCGCGCGCCGTACATCGCCACCCGCGCTCGTGTCGTATGAAATAATAAGTATCGCAAGACACGGCGAACTCGTAATTACAAACCGGGCGGGTGAGGCGTGGTGTCGAGATAACGCGATAATATCGGAACGTTTTCGTTGCAACCTCACCGGCGGGTATTTAATCGTGGAATTTAATAAAATGGTCATTCGGGGCGCGCGCCGCTGTCATTCTGCCGATTTATCATTACTCGATTGAGTATCGATAGGCGCGCAACTCGTATAGCTCCAGAAGTCATTTCGAAAATATTTCTGTGTCGAATACAAACACTTACTATGCCACATTCTCATCGGGGGAATTCATCGTGAGTGTTTATTATCATCACCGGGAGACGATGACACCTAAGATGTGGTTTTGGTGTGAATAAAATTTATTATTTTATCTTTTTTATGTCGTTAGATTCAACTGAAACAGCGGAATCCAGTGAAGAAACTCATGGCGCTATGGTTCGTACCATTCCTAAAGCTTCACTCTTTGTTGAAGCTTTAGGAATGGTAACTTTGGACCGTACCGATGCCGCCTTCGGTAGTGTAACTAAATTGTATGCCAAGGAACGGGGGTTCGACCCCCCGTCAGTACAAACATTTATGTGATGAACATGAGTGTTTTATTTGTGTCAGGACGTTAAATACGGGTTACGTAAAAAAATCTGGGATACATTTTTTTACATAACTTGCATTTTCTTTGGTCTCGACATCAGGCGAGAACAGCTAGACTAATTGCGCATGTCTTTTTGTTGTGTTTGTGATTATTGAAAGAAGGTTCTAATTAAAAATAAAGAAATTGATCGAGAATGAGAAAAATTGTAAAAAAACAAAACTGTGACAGATCACGCGAATTGTAATTAACACAAGTGTTTTATGCTGCTTATCACGGTCAGATATTCGTATGAGATGTTGCGTGTATTTATGTGTTTGTATGTTAAGAAACTCAATATTGATTATTTCTACTTTTTCTGTGCTTTGGATATACGATATGCCGTTAATCCGTTTAATGTAGTCTTTAAAACCCACAATTCCTCGTAATAGTTATTCTATAGTTTTTATTCAAACATAGAATGGACAATCAAGAATGTCTGGAGTTAAACATCTGTGTTAGTACCCTAATTAATTCCAATATAAAATTGGATACTGATAAAGTTTACATAAATGTCAAAGTACTATAAAAATAAGCACGATCTACCCATGATAACGGAGGATTACCATCACATTTAGGTGGTCGCGCCCGAACCGGGTTTCAGGAACCCATGAAATATTTATGCGAGCTTTATGGCTCATCCAATAGGCACACGTGTCACATTTGTATAAGATGAAGTCCGTGTCAACAATAAAATATATTCTCTAATTTTCTAGACGATTTGTGACACCCACTTATACTTCTATCTTATGTTATTTTGACAGCATCTTTACTATCCAACTCATAGATACTATACCAGGTATAAATAGATAGATTTAAATAATAAAAACAAAAGTATAGTACTTCGTACTTCGGGTGTTATGATTATTCATAGCCTTTTATATAAAACTAGCCTTCCGTTCGCGACTCCGTCTGCGTGAAATAACTGCGTCAAATAGCATCACTCGAGTACATTTCTAGGAAAATAGTTTATACTTTACCTTTCCATAGGGTTCTATTTTCACAAGCCAAATTATCATTAAAATCGGTTGACAAGTCAGTAGCACTGAAAGATTAACAAACGGACAAAACTCATTCGCATTTATAATATTTATCACTACGTAGTATAAAAAAAAGTCACTTCCTTTAGTCTGACTGTCCCTGTGTATGCTTGGATCTTTAAAACAACGCAATGAATTTTGATGCGGTTTTTTTTTAATTGATAGAGTAAACCAAGGGGAAGGTTTACATGCATAATATAGTATTAAAATGCAGTGACAATTTACGAGTTTTCTAATGTGATGTCTTAATAATTATTTTTTTATTGCGCTTACATTGCAGACGCTGACCGAACCCGACGAGATAGATCAATATTATGTACTACAGTATAGTACACCTTATAAAGATCTACAAAAAAGTTTGCGATGACATATGTCTACCTCTTAGGGATACCAAACAATTACCATTTTTTATCCTCATTGCACCCGTGCGATGCAGATCGCTAGTTATATTGTACTTAAATGTGCAAATAATTTTACAGAACAACAAGAAGCAAACTTAAACTAATCGCTAATTACAAATCTTGCTTTATTCGACATTGTGAAGGCATATATCATGGCAATAATTAGAAATACCTCTGTACGTCGGTACCTAATGAAAAGGGGACGTAAAGTTTGATAGCAATCGTAAAGTTTGAAAACTGGCTATTCCCGCTTTACCTTCGCCCCGCAACTTAATACCATTAACGGAAAACAGTATTTTCGAAATTCGAACGAGTACGGATGCTCACGAACCGTCAAGTCAGCCGAACAAATGACAATGAGCGTGAAGAAGCAAAATTAAACAATACGCCGGATAAACAAGCGGCCAGAGCTCGTGGAAAAAAAAGTAAAACCATTAGTTGGAACCCAAATATTATTCCCCTCGCTTTTGGGGTCCTTTTACAGCGTTTTTGTGCGGCATGTTGAATATTAACTCTCGACGACATATTTGAGTTACAACTTGAATTCTGTCATATTATTCATTTGAATAACTATTTATAGTTGTGGAATATTTTGTATTAACAAGTATACTAGAACTCGGTAAATGTTCCAAAGAAAATTACGGTATTATAATAATTGTGGCTGTTAGAAATAAGACTATCAGATATTTAAAGTGTTTTTGAGCGGGATGTTGATCATTAACTCTCGACGATATATTAGAGTTACAACTTTAATTCTGTCACATAATCAATTTTAATAACTATTTGTAGTTGTAGAATGTTTTGTAGTAATAAATAATTCGGTAATGTTCGAAAGAAAAATAGCGCCTTACAATAATTGTTACTGTTGGAAATGAGACTGTCAGATAAAAGCGTACTCCCTGCTTTGATTCGATATGTTCGTCGACAAACAATCAGCTGCAAGAAAAATATATTAGCCCTAGTGTGACGTCCATTGAAGTCCCCTCCGATACACGCCCTCACTTAGGACGGCATCGGAAGCAGTAGAAATGCAGCGGGATTATGCAGCAATCTGCGAGCCTGGCTAGGGGCGCCCCCCAACGATGTATCGTGTTGCCAGGATTAATTGACGTTTACCCCCGCCCCCGGCAAATGTTCCCGAATTATATCACACGAAATTAGCGAGCGTTGTAATGCCAAATTAATAATACCCGTGACCTCATGACGCACACTTGCGGTTGAATTAACGGCAAAACAATGTAAAATTAGTCAAGGTTTTCCTTCGCAGATAATCTTGCCACCATGATCAGTTATTCGTGTAACCAGACGATCCACTATTACACGGTATATTTTTAACTTGTTAATTGCACAGGTCACGTAAATATGTATCTCTTACATCGTAGCAAATACTTGAGCCAAAGTAATTTTAATTTTTCGCATCAGTTTAATAGTGACAATAATAAAGTCATTGACCTATAATATGTACCAAGGCCGGCGCTTGCGCTAGTCTATATAGACTTGCTAATAATGGACTTACTCGTTCCTATTGTAAAATGAATTATGTTTGCAAACCAGTAATCGTAAAAATTATTTTTTAGTAAATAATTAATTCGTCAACAACTAATTACAGCTTGATCAAACAAAGTCATCATCGAACTACGATTCTTGTTAAAAAGATTTAATAGCAATTAATAAAGAGGACAGCTGAATCGCCCACTAAATTCCATCCGAAGCGTCCCGGTACCAGGAATGCTATTGGACAATGCGGCGACGTCCATCTTGATAGATAGCATCCAATAAATAGTTGACTTGGGACCTTTCAAGTGCCTTGATGCTTGTCGATACGTTTTCCTTTTTAAAGATCATTAATAAAAAGTGTTTTGTTCAACTCTGCATTTTCACATATTCCTTGGCGTATTATTATAGCGTGTTCATTAAATACATTATATTGTAATAATATCGTAAATAAAGAAGATATGTATGTAATGAATAGTCTCAACTGTCCTGATTTTTAAAATTCCCAATACAAAACTATATTATTTAATATAGCTGTATCATAAAGTCACAAAACAATAAAAGATGCCTTCCTAAAATAGAAATACATAAACGGGATTTATATCATTATATGTTTAACTAAACTACTAAACTGATTTTAAAAATCTGTCACTAAAAAAAAGTTACATTATTATCGAATTACATAAGATATACTGTATCCCCATATTCCCAGGGGAATGAGAACTACGCGGGTCAATATTCAAATGTAATTCTTAATAGTATGTAACGACTCAGTTCAGTTTTTGTTTTAAAAATGATATATTAGACCACTTTGTTAAACTCATACAACTGTTGATCAATCACATCACATCCCATAACCTTGCGACACCCGAGGTTCGCTTATAATGGAAGTGCAAAACCAATGTTATTAGACCATCGACACGCGGTCGAACGTTTAAATTTGAATTCCTCAAGCGCGTCTAGCTCGGAAACGCGAACCATTGTCTAACAACCATTTCCCGGCGGGACGTACCAATGGAATTCGGAAGACGTTATTCTATCTGTCTGCATGCTCTATACACGGACGATTATAGAACAAATAGCAAGCAGTCTGTGCATTCAATTGCGGTTAGGGAAGGGATAACACGTTGCATCATCAAAATATATCGATAACTTACAAAAACATATCATTTTTTGTATTTAAACAACTGACCTTTTGCAACGTTCTATAATAAATAAAATGCATCAGGTGATGTCATAAATTGGCGTTCGGTGCCGGAGGCAACTGAATGCAAGGTTTATGGTTTATAATTTAGATAATAGTGAAGAGTTAGTAGTAGGAACGATGCGGCTAGTTCATTAATTACAGATCTGAATCAGCGTTTACTTTACTTCAAAGTACGGTTTTGACTAAATAATACTTAAAACTACTGTCATATTAAATTATTAGAGTAGATATATAACGTAGGTGTGCCTACAGTTCTTCTTAAAAAAGATAATCGTGGGAAGATAAACATCTTTTACTTTAACAAGGGAAAGGCTGGCTTCGTGACAATCACAACAGATACAAGTCAATTTACAATCCGTGTGGGCAGATAATGAATTTATTTATTACAGATTACGCTGCACTGGGAAAATTGATTGCGCATACAAGCGGTTTAATAATGCTAGATCCATTACTGTTCAAGGAGGTAAATTAGTCTTGAAATTATTTTATGCCTAATAATAAATTAAAACAGAAAGAAAAAACATTCCAAAATGTCAGAGGTGAGACTGCGACAAACCAAAGCAGGTGCTGGTCGCGCTGCAGCTGCGGCATCACCAATAACAAAGTAGCTTCATCCAATAAATTGCATAAATAATATTATTGCTTGTGAAAATTGTGCCCGAGCAAGCAATTAAACAAAACGATCGCAATTACATATTTGCAAAGGCAAAAAACGAACCGATTCGATATGATGTTAAACAAAGGATATATTCGTATTCCCAGAACTCGTGCAAATTGAACGTTTGAGTCAGTCAGATGAGCCTTGAAATTCGGAGTGATTCTTTAGTATCTGAATCCAATCTATAGCTTATTTCTGTGCAGTAATAATTAATAAATACACGACACATTTATTTGGGAGGCCGAAGGCGTAGATCCTATCCTATGCGCCAAGGATCGTGGGTTCGACCCACAACTATGACAATACATTTATATGATGAATATTTGTGTTCGTGCTGCGTCTGGATGCTTCCCGCGACATATTTCGGGGAAATTTTGTGCGAATTAAAAAAGAAATAAAAATGTTTATTGTAATAACATTGCCAATAACTTTATTTAATGCAATGCCAAGTATGTTGCATCTGTTACGCTTTCACAAGACCCAGTAAGCACTGTGAGATACAGTCTGATCCAATTTCCACAGGTAGACGTTAGCCCATCTATTTTGTTGACCACAGCCGTCGGTCGGTTACTTAGCCAGCCCCGACGAACCAAACGATAATTGCATTAGCGAGGAACCAGTTTCTTTGTGCCCCGCATGCCCTTTGACTGCACTGATTCTTTGTGACGTGTAACATGAGAGAACCTCCGCGGGCGTCGAATAGAAACCAATAATCATGCTTCATTAGTCTAATGACTCTAATAGGACACCCAAAAATAAGATATAAATAATATGCAATAAATTATTAACTATGTCTTATGTATGCGGTATACGAAAGTTTCCAATTTCCAATACTAATTTGTAAGGCGAATAACGCAATGGATATTAACTCCAAAAGCTTTAATAATATTTAGAGCAATACCAAAATGTCCAATAAAGAAGCGATTGAATAAACCCTTGTCGAGATAAGAGCTTTAACAAGTTTTAATGAGATATGTATAGTGTATTTACTATGTACCAAGGTTGTTCACATTCCACATTCACCGAGGCTAGACTTGCGTGACCCGACTTCGCTCACAACAAGCACTATATTTCTTCACAAAGTGAGCTGTGTTAGGTACCGTTAGAAGCATGGTCCAAGCTCTCGCAATTTATCAAGCTAGTTAAAAAACGGTCAGCTCCGAATAGAAATGGCCCAACTTAACACAGACAATGTAATGTAAATAGTGATTCAATTTACACTTAACAGGCACCCGGCACATTCGCAAGTGTCACTCAGGACTAATTATACAATTTATTTAATGTTGTTTTATTGATTGGTATAATTTAATGGGACGTCGCATTGTACACTGGACTACAGAACCAGTTAGCGTCTACGTCTGACAGTACTGAGAAATTGTTATGATCGAAATTACCGTATCATCCGACGCCCACGGATCGCTAAAAAGCAAACTGTAAGAAAGATGAAACGAATTACGACAAATAAATGACAGGCCGATGCTTTATACCCTTCAAACTGGTTTACTTTACGTTGTCTCCATTGCTTTACGACGGTCGCGGAGCACGCGTCGGGCGGGACAATAAAAATATAAATAAACAATAATGAAAGTTGAACGACCAAGCTTCGCGTTGATGACTCAGATTCTACCTGACTGGACCATGTCGCGAACGTGTCTGATCATCACTATTGTGTGCCTATGGGTCAGAGATATCTACTTATTGTATACATTAAAACGATAAAAAAAAATAATATATGATCTGATTAGAAATTCGTATCGTCGTAACATAGAGTTCGGTGAACGACCGATGTTAGTGTAAGAAAATATTTGGTGTTTCCTACTTGTAATAAGATGGTGCGTTAAAGTGCGTTTGCTCAATAAAATGGAAACCGTATAAATACACTATAATGTTGTGTGAAGACTTAGTAAATTGACGTGAAATATGTCGAGTTTAGAGCTCGTGTAAACTTCCACGAACAGCCGAGCTTAGCATCTTCCGAGAACAGCATGACGAGACGAGAGCAGTGAAATGTTCCGAAACCAAATCCCCGAGTAAGTTTCCCGAGCTAAAGCCGGGGCTCGCGCTGCGAGGGCCAATGCGCCCGCGCACGCTTCTAATGACAGGGGGCGGCGGGGCGTGCGGGAGGAGCGACCGGTCGCCCGGCCGCGCGGAGGTAGCCTGGGGTCTGACTGAACACGGGGAATTTACATGCCCAACTGTGCTTACTTCAATGTAAGTTTAGTTACGAGTCCACAATAACAAGCGAAAATAAGATCACACATGTGACAAGCTTGAGTGGTAACAGACATTGTTGATACAGTATTGATTTTTGCATACTGAGAAGGTTAAGTCTGGTATACCTACTGTATAACATTATATTTGAAATAAAACCTAGGTCACTTGAATGTACAAACTCGTTTAGACAGCTGCAATAGGGGTCATTTCAAAAAGAGTATTTATGTTCATTAAAAAAAATTGTAAGGATTATCATTATCGTCTTACGATAACAGCTGTCTTTAATCACATGTAAAGGAAAGTTTCAAGTTATATAAGAAAGCATGAAACGTGTATTAAATAATAATTATATTGTGTGCTAATATTGAAGGGAATAATTTCAAACATGGCAATATAAGCGGAGTATGAGTTGGTAGCGTGCGCTTACCATAGCGCCGCCAGGAACCCGTTCGATGTCCCCCGGCGCGCCCGGTTAGAACTCCTAACTTTTTATTTTACAGCTCACCCCTGTGGCTTAGGTTCGCGTGAACGCCCTACTGCCAAGTTCCAACCTTTTGTTACGTGGTGCGCGTCAATCGTGAACACTTACCAGCCAGTCGAAATTTCAAATACGTAGGTACTTCCGAAAATTCGTTTTATTTTGTGACCACTATTGGAATGCGTGAAATCTATGGAGACAGTCTCGTTAACATCGTCAGAAGCTATTAAGTTCATACTTGTGTTTGTAACTGCAACGATAAAATCTGATTGCCTTCACTTCGAGGTATGCTTATGTTATCTATGGTAGCAAAACTATGTACTTGGTATTTTCTATGCGGAGGTGCGAAAATCAGCAGAATGTCACGTGCCTTGTTGACATGTATTATGGTTAAGAACCTTTGTTAATTTACTGTTCTGTGTACATCTAACGAAAATTTGAGAAAAATAAACCACTTGGTAACTATAATTTGATTATCGTTGGATAGTGATTCAAAGTAAGATGTAGGAAAATTTATGAGGAATTACAAATACAATACTCAAATATATATTAACACCCAGACATAGAACACACATAAATATTCATCATGCTGGGTGATCGAAAAATTGAAATGCATTCAGTTTTTTCTACGTGCAATAACACAAACGTTCTCGCCAATTTAGCGATTATAACATTAATATGAATTAGGACTAACGCCGCTTTCATATTATTTTCGCTAGTAAACTTTAGTGTACTCGTGACTAGCCACAGGAACAAGTAATAAAAGGCTTTAAAAAGACTATGTAAAGTCTCATTTCCTTTGAACATAAACATTAAGTGACGATGGCGGAATTTGCACATTTCATTAAGACTGCACTATTAACTCATCTGAGCGATAGGTTTTTGTTTCACAGCATTAAGTGTGTTCATTCTTATAAATAATTAATTATCATAATTTTTCTATTGCGAGACACTTCTAAATTGTTCTGACGTCAATTCCAGCGCCACCGAACAATGGGCACTACAGAAACATTATTAAAGTTAGAAAATAAGCAAAAAGTTAGAAAATAAAAAAAAAAGCAAATAAACGGTTTATACTTACAGTATATTTAGGGCATAGTGATTATTTACACTTTATCATCTAATTTACTCATATACAAATTCTAATGGGCAATTACCATTTGGTTACAGTATTAATTATATATTAATTATGGGTAAACCTTATCACATTGCTCGTAAGGTTTAAAATGAGGCAAAAAAAAGTTCCAGTATTCATTCGCGGCTGGTGTAATATAGCTAGATAAGGGCGCCGAACACTCGTGTCAAGTGTTGTGTTATCAATATTTGAACCCTACGCGGGGCCCATCTTATCATGAGTTATCATTAGGAAACGATGTGCTTTCAAAAAATATATATGTAGCCTAGAGTACTTAACTAGTATTTTTTTCTAGTTTGTTTTGTGAATAACATTGTAAACTAATAAAATAAATAAATAAATAAACTAGTAACATTGTAATTATTGCGGAATTAATCAATATATATATATAGTGCCGGCATATATGATCTGTTTGTTTAAATAACTCTTATAACAACATAAGGTTGTCAAGGTTGTCATCGGTCATTTGTGAAATTGTATTTAGAAAATTTATAATCATAGATTAGATCTTATTTTTTTTGTTTAAAAAATGATATACTTGTCTTTGACTTCATCAACAACAAATATATATTATGGAATACAGGGCTATAATGTATTCTGGGGAATTATATAGTAACACACAGATAATTGATAGTTTGAAATAAACTTTTATCTAAATATTTTATGACCTGGGTCTAGTATTTTAACGGCAATTATGCCCCTTTCTTGGGGAGGCCTATATCCAGCACTGGACGTTTTACGGCTGGTGATGATGTTGATGATGAATAAATAATAATAGACATTAATGTCTAGGTCCGGCGTTGTTTTACAAGAAAACTTAATAAGTTTCAACCAATCAAGAATAAACGCGGTTATTTTAATATGGGACGAACAAAAATATACACGAACAATCAATAACGAATAATAACAAGGTACTTCTGTACCTTGTAACTAGGTAGGATAATTATGAGAATATTGAAGGTCAAAATAATGAAGGCTGCAACCTGCTAATTAATTAATTGTTTAATTATCTCAACTGGCTTATTTTGAAACTAATGTGACATATCACCGTGATAAACAACGTGCCGACATGTATGATATGACAGCAAACTTTTCATATTAAAAACGAATTTAATGAATACAGTAAATATGTGAAAGATAATTCACACACATGCAAATAATTAATAAACACCGACCCCACGTAATTTATATAATTGTGTAGAGACAAAGTTTGTCGGACTTCTTATCTTGTGGAATCGAAATGTGTACTCAAACATAGATTTATATAAATATTGAAAAATTGAATGAAAGTGTTAAACGCCGGAAATTATAGTTAGAACTGTGTCCTTATGTGTCGTTATGTGTGAGTATTTATCGTAGTCTGTGTTACGTTTGCCTTATATCACATTTTTATTAGATGCTCTAGAAACTAAGTAGGAATCTCTCAAATTTTCCGTGAAAATAATAATTTATTTAATAAGCAAATATCGTATATAATATACACGCTTTAGGAATCGCTGTGACTAGTCAGATATTATCAGATAACGGGCACCTATATTCGTAGAACCATGTTGTTCTACGTCACCGTGTTTATCACAGATTGCCAATTTGCTACAAGCGTGTATTGTCACCAAGGCATAATTCATAGAAATAAATTATACACACACTTCCATATCACGCTTACTTTCCCGGTAGACATAAGCAGAATTTAAGTCTTAATTGTTGTTCTAAATAAAGCCAGCATAGGTTACAAACGCGTCAATTGTCACGTAAATGTCTTTAAGAAAACCTTATATTCAAAAATCGAAAATAGTATTTATTATTACTAATACACTAGAAGGTCATGCAGAAGATGGCGAATATCTATAGAATAACAAGAAACAATCAAATTTCAAATGGGACTAACAAATCAAAATATTGCTACCACTACAAAATGTGGAGACCAATATTTTATGTTCATAATTAATGTTTTTCGACAATAAAGACGAAACTAAGAAAAAATTTGAAAATAGAATCTACCATAGGCTTCTTCGAAATTTGGTACAAAACATAATGTTCTTGAATATGTAAGGACAAAGTTTAACTATAATTATAAAGAAATTAAACAAATGTAGCTAAAGATCTTATGGCTACAATTTCAAATTGTTTCAATGCTATTACTATTCTAGATCATAGTGAATAATTGAGCGCGGACACAATTGAAGGTAAAAAAGACTGTCCATTGACCGTTAACAACAATATATACAATTACATATTCGCTATAATAGTTATTCTAATATTTACCATCAAAACCTTAAGAGAGAACTGGACATAACTACTTATAAATATATATAAAATTATTTTGATCTTAACAATAAAAGTATTTCTTAACTATGTGTAAGCAAACATCAATTTTTCTAGCCAGATCATAGATATATACAAATTTTCCAGCAATATTGGTATGAATTTGATAAAAGAAAGGAATTTTCCACTGTCCACTCCCTTCGTTCACTCACAGTGTTAGCAAGTGTTTGGACAAGTATGTACACATAACATAGTGAATGTTATCAATAATGGGTGACCCACATTGGGCACTTAACTGGTTTTATCTAAGTGATAGCATAACCAGTAAGACTGAACTGTCTACAGACCAATAGATTGTATTATAGACAAATAAATTTTGTTTGTAGTTGTGTTGTATTATCTATCACAAGAATAAAATATTTACAATTCACAGCAAAAAACTTACTAAAATAAACTATGAAAATTTGTATCTATTAATTGTGTATTTCTAAATTCCTGTCTGTTATATAATAATAAATGATAAGATAATAATTACATTTTAGCACTGATAAATACTGAACCATCAATAAATTCATATTTGACCTTATTATCTAAGCAAAATAATGTGCATGCAATGCAAATTGATGTGAGTTTTTCCTAACAACATTAATATGAAACATTATTGTATAAAAACATTGTGCTACTAAATAACTATCTCTAATGCAATTTTTACAACTAACCTTTGATAACACAACTGACATTTGAATTTTTTTTAATTGTGATAATCTTATTTATTATCATATCAAAATAAAGAAACATAATTGATAAATAATAATACTATATCAATCAGATAAGTTCACTAATTTTAGATTGTTGCTGAAAAATATAAAAAGAAACTAGGAACTGAATAATATAAAAAAATTTAACCAAATATAGATTATACAAATTATCATCATGTAAACTGTCAACAATATAATGCACTGGTAGGTGACTAAATCGTTAATAAGTACGATAATTTTATTCCTTAAAAACAAAACAACATCACATGTAATGCAATTTGAAGAAGTTAAAACTAGACAGTGATGATTGCAGTGGGACGTCAATTAATGTATACATATTTACTAAAATTATCATCTATTTGTGTAATATAGGTGAAGTGATATGCTAAGATTTGGGCACAATATTGTTAGAGAGAATTTCTTATGAAGAGTTGCAGAAATTGAGGCCAACCTGTCTACTCGCAACGCGTCATTCCAGCACAATTTGTTACTATTACGAGCACGACTTTAGTCGATTATTTAACAAGTCAAATGGTGAACGACGCGCCGCGCTCATAGCCCAGCGAACTATTCCGGGGGCATTGAACCGTACCACCTCGACCTAGCATCACCACGAATTTCCACAATGGCCATGACATCGAAAACAACAGCCTCCGGTTACTGGAGCATTGACTCTTTCGATGCCGCCAAAACTTAGACTTGCCACTCCGGGCACAAGGAGCTATTTACTAACAGAAAACTTCTTCAACTCACCTGTCAGACGATTCGGAGCTGTCGTATCTGTCGAAACATCTCTTCTTCCTGTCGTCACCGTCTTCGATGTCTGCCTCGTGAGATTTTCGGGAGTTCGTAGTGACGGTCGCCGCGGAACAATTCGCGGCCACGCCGCTCGTATCACTTTTCTCACACGAATCACTCGTTTTAAGGTCAGCGTAGAACGATAACTTAACTGTATCGCCATTAAATTTTTCCCCATTGCACTTGTTTGTGTCACCATGTCTTGGACCGGGCGCGGAAAAAGTTAAATCGTTCATTTGTTTCGGGCCGGTGCGATCCTCAGGCGACCCATCCGCCATCTTTGAGCGCACGAGTGTTTTGTAGATAGTTTCAGTGCGGCGCCGCGTGTAGCATGGGCGCTGCTATCGCGCGTTGCAGAAGCGGGGTGAGGCGGGCGGCACGTGACGTCACGGCGGCTGCGCGGCTGCGGGGGCTGAACGCGGTGACGTAAGGGCCCCGCCCCATGCATATGCAGGGGCGCTGTCATTGGCCGCGGGTTACGCAACGCGCAAGCCTATTCAAATATCCGCGGAAGAAGGGAGCGTAGGGCCACTGCGATAGGGACGGGCCCATCCCAGCCCTAAACGTACAAATAATGCAGCGTAATGACCGTGCAGCGCACGCACACACGCACGCATTAGTTGGTCTTGTACGGCCAACGAACAAGTGCATTGAAATTAATGACACGTTCCACCCTTCTAAAATTCAGTCTTGCATTATGATACTCCTGACATTGGCAAGCAATTATTTTGATGATGACTTAACAAAACACACTTTTGACAATATGCAAGTGTCTACCTAATTTTAGGTCGATGCCAATAAAGAAAGCCAATAAATAACAATATCAAAATATCTATCATATATCAGAACAAACTGAACAGAAACACTTACCAAATAGCTTTCTAAATACGTGTCATTCAATACTGCAATGGGTAAAAAAATACGTAATAGTATTTTGAAAAAACCTTACCTTTGTCATACTTATAGTTAATTAACTATGGTGGGTTTAATTACTTACCCTTACAATACCTAGGTATTAAAATCTATGTAGTATATTAATCTCGTCTAAATATCGAGAAACTGGAGGTAAAGATAGGGGCAATTATCTGGACTCAAATAGGTAGATACATCAGGTGTAGTGAAGTAAATTTGATAGGTATAAAATTAATGTCATTGACACAGTCTCATTTACATCGTATAAAAATGAGCATAGTGATTAATTTCGGTAGTTCAGTGACCTCGTCTTTTATTTTGTTCTCTTTAAGGTTTTGAATGTGAGAACGGAATGCAACAAGTTTGATGAGGTAACGTATTAGGTGCCTACCTACTTAGATATTTAGGAAGATCTACCTAAGATATTTCCTACCTAACAAAAGCTCGGTTTATCCTTAACACCAAAAAAATACGAAATTAATTAGTACCTAGTAGTAGGTAGTTAGTACACGTTACAATTATATTATAGCTACCATAGATAGACAGTTATAGAAGATATAGCTTTTTACAGTAGGCACCTACTTATTCTTGTTTAATTAAACTTTCACTTTTGCGTTGCCCGCGACTTCGCTTGCGTGGTTCATATTTTATTACCTATCTACTTATGTGTCCGGAATAGATTAGTAAGTTTGCGATCCTATAGGAATGTATAACCTACTGGTTTGAATTTATTTATCTATAATATGCTACCACTTGCTTCATTTGTTCCAGATTTTTCTGGTATTCGGTTGCATTCTTTATATTTAGGTACTAACCTAAATACCTAATGTCGATCAAATGATCTGTAGGCAGATTAGTAGATTATTAATGAAGATCTTTAACCTTAGGATCTTGACCTTAGGATGTAGTAAGTAGTACCCAGATTAATAAAATCACAGGTATGTATCAAATTATTTAGGTAGCTACTTAGACTACTGAATTAGTTGGTAATGACTACATTTTTTATCTCTTCTCAGTACCGGTACCCTGTATCACGCAATTGTATACCGAGTAGGATCTCTAGTCTTCATTACATATGTAGGTGTCTATTGTAGTTAGTACGACTTCGAAAGGATTTTCATGTGATCAGATGTTTTTATTTGCAAACATTATGACTCTACGACCGGGAGTGGGCGGGCCCCGGTGACCGCGCTCCCCTTTCCCCTTGCGTTGCATGCGCGTGGGATATTCGTTATTTAATTAACTCGAACAATCACTTTTTAACGCGTTCAATCATCTTTATGATCTTTTGTACCTACCTGCTTTTTCATTTTTCGCTGGATCACCGTTTAAGTAAGTGTATAGCAAACTTGGAAATAATCAGTTTAATTTGTTTACTTATTAACTATCCAGATAGGATTTGACACTGTTGTAGACACGTGGGTGTAAACAATTGTGGGTGGGTATAATAGGTAGGTACCTACTTAACTAGTACCTTACTACCGGCAAATTAGTTCATAACAATTAATATATTTTTTCTCCTGTACCTAAATACTTATTTAATTCTAGAGTAAGGAAACACATACGTAGTACAGAATTAACGTATATTGAGAGAAGACATCGGTGCCAAATAACAATAATTACATAATTATCAGAACGAATCTATAAAGAAAACTTAAAACATGATTTTTAAGAAAAAAATTGCTTGATTACTTTATTTGATTTTTCCCACCTAAAACAGTTTATTATAAAAAGGTTGCTTATTTTGTAACAAACTGTTATAGTTACTATTGTCATATTTCTTAATGAGTTATCCATGAACTTACCAGTTATCTGTTGTAATGCCAAGTAACGCCATCTAGTGATAAATAAGTAAAACTTTTATCTATACTGTTGCTTTGCTTTGTTATCGTTTGCCTTGTCACAGCTGTACTGTCCGGCTAAACGGTTATTTACGGTAATCAACAGATCAACCAACCCAAATCTGTCAAATTTTTTACTCAACTGCTCGTTATTACCTATATGACAGGTCCGATGGCGCAGATGGTAGTGATTCTATCTTATGTGAGAAAAATCGTGAGTTCGACCATGTTTGTCTGGGTGTTAGATATATGTATTTAAGTAGTATATTTGTGACTCCTTTATTGTCTGATATCCGTAAAACACGTGCTTAAGTGACTTGCCACGGAGTCTGGTCAATGTATGAGATGTGTGTATTTACCTTATTATAGATATAGATTTATCTGTTGCCGTGGTTACCTATACGTATTAGGAACATTGTTTATAAAAAAAAAATACAACACATACAAAATATAAATTATTTATTATTCATCAACACTAAACACAACAGAGGATAAATATACACTACAATTAGGTATCAGTAAGAAAATAAATCTTTTTGTAAACGTGTATATTTACTGTAATAAGTATTTAATATAATAACTAGAAAAGAAATTAAAAACTATGAGAAAATAGAAGTATTACTTATAAATAAAAGATTTATTTTAATTACGTCGTGTCATTTCACAATTGTAAGTTAATTAAAAAAATAAAATTGTGGGGTGGCGTTTGCATAACATAAAAAGGAATGGATGGTTCGCGTGGGAAATAATTACTGGAATGGTAGATTGCTTTGAGGTAGAATAAGAAAATATTAAAAGAAAAACAAAACTACAAAATATCTCTCACTTCGACATGAAAAGAAATGAATAGTCTGAGTTTAGTTCACTACATAGCAGGGAATTTAATGTTCTAATTAGTAAATAGAACATATGTGTAATTTTATTTATTTACGTATGTATCTACAGAACATATACAAAAATTCACAATCGGTTCTACATTTTATGCACCACATTAAGAGTTTACTATCGATTAAGAAGTTTTGACAGATAGATTGATCTACAGCAGTGTGTTTTATCGAATGAGTAATATAGACAAATGCAAATATAATAATTAACATTTTAAAATAATAAAATTAGGATTATTATGGACAGCACCATTTTACTTATGACTATAGGGATGTATTGGCAGATTCTAAAACTAGCATAAGAAATGTACCTACCTAATATCGCAGACTTATAAACCAAAAAGTAATAAATATAAAAAAAAAATTATGCCTTTTATGAGATATTTCCATCTATTATTATTGTATTAATTATATATATATTATTGTAATAATAGCTAATTCATAATAAATTTTCAATGAGAAGAGTTAATACATTTTATGTTTTGTTTTGAATCGAAGATCGAGAAATTTTATCTATTTATGGGATATTTTTCAGGACTCTCTATGAGGTCCAAAGGACTCTAGTAACCCTAAGGTCACCAGGATCATCTGTCATTTGAGCAATATTGTAATGAGCGTAAAATATAAAAAAAATGTATATTTTGAAGATTAAAAAGGGCTTATAAGAGGTCTATTTAAATGAATATACTTTTAAGTTCGAAAGAAATACATGATGAAATGAATTATAAAATAATTATTAACACAATTAAAATCGAAACTTAATAAAAAACATTGATATTTATTATATTAATAATTTAATATTAATTTGTATTTTTTCTTATTTAACTAATTTGCCCATTTATTATTTCTTATATTGTATATGTAATTATTATTTTAAAGGAATCTGGAGTATTTCATATGCAAGGACACATGGTTATCTTTAATTCTTTAAGTTTTAAAATAATTGTTTTTGTATGAAGATATTGACTCGCCTAAATTACGTCCAATTTAACTAACAGCGATGGCTTAGACCCGTATTAGCACAGACTTTAATTTATTTATTCAATAATTTTTGATTTATATAATAATGGTATATGGCAGAGTTGAATAGTACATCCCTTTGTACAAAATATCGTTAAAGGCAACTGAGGTACTGGAACCGGTAAAGTTACAAGAGGGGCAGGGTATTTCTGCCGTGAAGCTGTGCCTGCCCAACGTGGAAATTACGGGCAGAAATACCCCCTTTTCTTGGGGAGGACTACCTACAGGAGTAGACATGAAATAGCTGTTATGATGATAAATATATAAAGCGATTTGGCTTGACTTTTACCTTGCTTAGTGTTACAAGTTGGTAAGTATAAAATTAACCTAGATTCAATTAATCAAAGTTTCTGTGGAGATCTTTTTTTAAATATATTTAGACGGCGAAAATTATGACAAAATTTCGATGCAGTTTTCGTCTGTAGGAAGCAGTACTTCAGGTGGTGTACAAATCGACACATGTTTTTACTTGTTGCTGTTAGATCAAGAACCTCCCCGCCCCACTTCTCTTTCTCTGTTGTGTATCATAACTAAGACTGTATCCAGATTACTATGCTATAATATAGTACAGATATACTGCGCAGATACCTGGGCCATGTTGGGTGAATCGAACGCTCATACAAGGTTGCATAGAAGACTACTTACTGCCTTCAAGGTATTCATCTTCGTAAAGTTTAAAGTACTATGTCCACAAGGCGGTGGGCATCATGCCTTCCATAGATGTGTTTCTGGGCGTAAGGAGCTCGTTGCAGAGGAAGTTCAGAGGCAGGTCTACCAGTAGTCCTTGGATGAGGTCGATCTTGCGGTTGGCTAGAGCCCGGTCTTTATGCCAGAGGTTTTCGCAGTTCTCTTCCTGGTACCGCTTCAGTTGTAAGAACGTGTGTACTGCGTCCGTCGGGATGCAGTGGAAAACCTGGGTGATGTAAATATTTAACCATCATTATTTTTGATTTGTAGTAAGAGGCGACAGAGGTGCCGAAACCAACAGATAGCAGTATATCCACTCGAAGCATTGTAGCTTAAATGAAACAGGACGAGAAAGAGCTACAGCATATCCGTAAGTTACGCTCTTGCTTGATTACCACTACTCACTACTACTACTGCTCAAGCCCAGCCCAGCGCGGCAATTATGGGCAAATTCCCCCTTTTTGGAAAAGTCCTTGTCCAGCAGTGGACGTTTTACGGCTGCTATGATGATAATGAATTCGTAGTTAAATTGAATTTAATCGAATCGAATGATTGAATTCAATCGAATAAAACATATATACTCACGTCCTCATACATGTTCGTGTTCCTTGTACTGATGTCTTTCCACACGTTCCTGTAGAAGGTCGCGCAACAGGGGTCGTCTAAGTTGATGCCGAACCTGTCCAGGTCCTCCTCCATAAGTCCCAGGTGCTCCCGGAACAGGCGCTTGCGCAACGCACCAGCGACCCGTCCGCACGGGAAGGTTTCCCCGTTCATGGCACCGTCTACGAACTCTTCGTCCTGTGGAACAAGGGAAAGGAGATTCTGTTGAAATGCGATATAATAATAATATAATAAATAAATTCACAAAACATCTCATAAGTAGATCTGACTCTGTGATAAGATGCTTAAAGCACTTGTGTTGCGGACATCAGACAAAAGAGAAACTATAAATATAATACATAAATACATATATTCAACATCCAGACACAGCATATATAACAAGACCAGGAGTATTCATCACGCTTCTATAGAGAAGCAGAGCAAGCTGGCAATCCAAAATAGTGGAAGAGCATTGCTGATGGTCTCGTCGCCCATGAGGGACTGGTACATATATTAGTTGCGATGATTTTTGCATTTCTATTTTTTTTTTCATAAATATAGCTGGACTACTCGGATGCTAATTCCAGCTTGTTTTTCTTAATAATCATCTCATCATTTTCGAACAATTATGGCTGAATCTGACGTTAAGGAGGAGAGAGGGACGCAGGGATGCCGTCTCGGCCCCTCGAGCGAATACCGGTCGAACTAATGCGGCAGGACTAGTTTAGCTAGCTGTTTCCTCTTCTTTTGCAAACAACCTATTCTTCATCATTATTATACCCAAGTTTCCCCAAGAAAGGGGGTATGTTGCTCATAATTGCCCCGCGCTGGGCAAGCGTGTTCTCAATCGCATAGCACAGCGTAGGCGACGAGGGTGCTGCTGCCCATCCCCGCCCTGTACATTTGAGCTGAATTTTTTGCATGGATACACCGCCATCTGTCGGTTCTGGTACCTTAGTCGCCTCTTACGACACCTGGTACAGTAAAAGGGGGGTTTCCAACTCTGCCGGTACCTCACGGCTAACGAGCTATGAGCTATAACCAACGACGGCCACTCGAGCCGAAGTTTTTTTTTATTGACCAGGTCGATACGCGTTCACCGGACCCGGTGACTATACAAAAATAATCTGTGTATAGTGTTTGTGATTGTAGAGTCAGTGGGCGATTGGTTGAAAGTATTAAGTGTACTGGAGTGGAGCTGTGAGTGCCGGCAGAGTAGAACAGCACCTCCCCCTGTACCAGGTGTCGTAAGAGGTGATGGAGGTACCAGAACCGACAGATGGCGGTATCTGTACCGGGACTTTGTAACTTAAATGCACGGGGTGTGGATGGGCAGCACCATCCCCGTCGCTAAAGCTGCGATTTGCCAACACGCTTGCCCAGCATGGCAATTAAGGGAAAATCTTCCCCATTCATGGGTGGTCCCCCATGAATCGGGGAGATTTTCCCAGTCCAGATTATCATTACAACTATTAGAGTCCAGCAGTGGACTTCTAATAGTTGTAATGATAAGTGTACGCACAGCAACAGAACAACTTTCCAACAGCAACCAAAATCAGTCAAAACTTCTCAATCGATATTAATCTATAAAAATGTGCAACGGTTTGGGGAAAATTGAACTGTCGCTTACCGTACACTAGCTAAGGTATGTACGCTTAGCATAATGCATCAACCATGTCGAATTGCTGAACTCAAACCTCTTCACCACTCACATGTAAGATGACAGCTATCTCCGAGTCCCTCTTGCCGATCATGGAGCGGTCGTTGATGTTGGCACTGCCACAGATGATGGTCTTGTCGTCCGCTATGAGCAGCTTGGAGTGCACGTACACCAGTTCGGTGACCGGCTCCCCGTCCAGCACCGAGTGTGTGCGGAGGCCGTGGAAGGTGATGTACTCCGATGGGTCTTCGATGCCGGCTTCGTAGAGGCGCGTCAATATCGCTTCTCTACTCCTGTCGTGTTAAGACGGGAGATATGTATCAGCTAATGTTGGAATGTGGACGATTATTGAGTGGGCTATCGATAATCTGAGAGAGAGTAACTAAGTAATCAGGGCGAAGATGCAGAAGGATCCCCGTCACAAAGCTATAGTCACCGATTGCCCACCCTTGCCCATCGAGGCAATCTTTGTTTTTGGGGAAGGTCTATGTCCAACAGTGGACGTTCACAGACTGATATGATGATGATAATTAAAACTAAATATATATGCAATATCAACTATTCATACCCGATATTGTAAGCACTAGTGTTGAAGAGAATCGTTTTCGCCCAGAGACGTTCTAAGTTATTCATTTGCTTTGTCTGAACATTACAAGGAGGATTACTTTATGTGTTTGTTACGTTCTAACTTAAAAACTACTCGACCAAATTTAGAAATTCTTTCACCATTAGTAGAAATGCTAGTATTATTATTACAAAACCTCGGGAGAGAAGGTTCGAGTCCTGACAGTGATAGTATTATGTCGTACGCACAACAGATAAACCTACTGAAATTTATCAAAACTACGCAATCGATATTTATCTATAAAATCAGGACATTGAGTTCAAAATTGACTGTTAAAAATAGACAGATTTGTTGAACCTGTTGTTTACCATACCTGCTGATGCTCTGGTAGTTCCAGTGGGTGACGGCGTGCAGTGAGGTGCCGGAGGGCCCGCCCACCTCGCCCTCGAAGCCGGGCAGCAGCGGCATCACCACGAACACGCGGAACGTCTGCTGGGCGCGGTGAGCGCGCATTATCCGGTTGTACAAGGCTTCACCTATCTGCAAACCATGGACATGTTTCAATCAATCATCTGAATTAACCTTAAGGGCCTGATGGCGCGGTTTGTAGTGTCGCTATCTTATGCGCCAAGGGGTTCGATTCGCATCATGACAAACTTTAATGTGATATGTACGTATTTAAGTATTTTATTTTTTATACTTCTGTCGTTGAGATTATTGTATATTATATACAAGTGATTTAAGCTGAGTATGATGCGGGAATATAAAATAATCTCAAAATCAATAGATACATTTTAATAAATTAAGATAACTATGCCGTATATTTGGCTTAGTTTGTCATACATTTTATCATATAAATATTTCTCCATGGTGGTGATCGAACCGCACGACTTTTGGCGCACAAGTCTATAAAGGATCACTACCATTTGTGCTATCGGGCTCGTCTATTTATGTTAATTTTATTAACTCCCGACGCAAAAATAACGAGGTGTTCAGTTTGACGTGTCTGTCAGTCTGTAGTCAGAAGTGTCCCTAGCTATGTTTTATGAAAATTGATACAAAATGTCGGAATACATATTGTTTTCACAACCACATGAATAGGTACGAAAAGAAAGGTCTTGAGACAAATTTCTAATACAAAATGGCCGCCACCACAAAATGGCGAATAACTTAATTTAATTATTTATTCGATAACATATCCTGTGTAATTATATGATGATGAATAATTAACCGGAACGTTACTGACCTGGTTTCTAACATCGGGGTTAGACCTGGAAAGCGTGATGAAGAACTGGTTCTCGATGTAGATGTAGTGTTGTGCGCGCGTTATCGTGTCTACATACGCTTCGTGGATGCTCTGCTCCACCGTGTCCGGGTCCAGGAAACCGCACGACCAGCTCGACACGCTGCGCAACACCTGCCCATATCATCGTTTAGATATATATTTTTTGATTAACCTCGGGGTAGAATGTACAGAGTAGAATGGTAACTCGTTTTACACTAGGTGTGAGTTGCCGATGCTAACAGATGGCGGTATATCCAACCGAAAAAGCGTAGCTCATATTTAGTGCCTATACCAGGCAATAGAATTTCCGTCGCGAAGCCACACTTGACCAGCGCGGCAATTATTAGCAAATTCTCCCTCTTTTGAGTCCCCCTGTTATGATGATGACTGTTTTACATTTTCTGCACAATTTCTTTTGAGAAGAAGCCTATATTTAATATTAGACATATGGTCTCGCAAAGTTTTTTGTAGATATTGATATGTTATATAATATTGTTGAATATTTTTTGGTCTTATCAATATACTTCGCAGCGTATATGATAAAAGACATTTTATGGCTAATTTTTTTTACACCGTCGGTTAGTTTTAATAGGAATTTCTAAAGATTTCTATAGTAATTTAGTACTAAATATAACCTATGTTACTCAGTGATAATGTGGGTTTTTAATGAAAAAAGAAATATTAAAATCAGTCCAGTACTTTTTGAGTTTATTCGTTACATAAAAAATTACAAATCAATATTAGTGTAGAAAAGTACGTCTACGTTTAGTTAAATGGGAATTAATCCAGACTCCTTTTAGTTTGGTCCCCTTCTGGCAGAGTAGAATCCCTTTGCACCAAGTGTCGTAAGGGGCGACTAATTTACCAGAACCGACAGATGGCGGAATATCCATCTGAATTAGTGTGCGCATGAGCGCAGGGTGGGGATTGGCAGCAGCATCCTTAACGCGAAAGCTGCCATAATTGCCGCGCTGTGCGATTTCTAATACGCCCAGCGCGGCAATTATGGGCGAAATAGGAGGCCTGCCCAACAGATCCACTGTTGGGCAGGCCGATGGCGGATATGATTATATTATTTACCCAAGTAAACAAAGTATATATTTTCTAACAAAATCTAGTATTAATTAGCGTAAAATTAAATCGACATAACGGTGTATTTGTAGTCTTCGGTAGACTTTTGGTCTTTAGTACTCTTATCACTCCGTAGGGTTTTCGTGGCAATTTGAGTATATTTATATAAATCTTTCTATCTAATATGTATATTTTGACGAATTAAAAAGCCTATAATAAGCTTATATTTAATTTTGACTCTGAGTTTGATGTGCTGCCCGTGCGAGGTCGGGACGTTTTGTTAGTCTAATTATATGAAATCCATTACCTGACAGGAGACGTTGTTGATGTCAATACTGAGATGCGATTCCAGCTCATGTAGTGGTTTGATGTTGGTATACGATTTTGGCAATAGATATGGATAGTTGATATTTTGTCTGCAAAAATAAAGAAAAAAATATAAAATAGTATTTTCTATTTGCCTATCGTGAAAGATTTTTTTACATTTATGTATGAAGCCCTGTACTCAATACTATATTAAATATAGTATATAAAGAAAATGATCTATCGTTCAACCTGCACCGACACAATACTAGTATGTGTATAATTTTTAATGCGCCGTATAGTACCGGCAGAGTAGAATAGGTAGGAAGCAATCACGTTGCGACTAAACGATCTATTGCCACTACACCTGCTTAGCTCGGCAATTATGGGCAAAATCCCACTTTCGGCAGGCCTATGTCCAGCAGTGGACGTTCTACGGTTGTTATGATGATGGTGTGCATAATGAAGTCTGTTTAGTTAAACCCATAAAAGAAATGGCGTTGAAAATCCATAAAAGAAATGGCGTTCTTATTGTGCTGAGAAGTCCTCAGCACAATAAGAACACTAGGAAAAATCGACATGTCCGCTAAGGACATGGTCTCGGTGGCATAACAGTAGTGCAGCCTCCCGGTATGGAAAAGATGCAGGTTCGAGTCCCGCCTGACACCTGAGACAAGTTGATATTTTTCTAATAAATATTAATCTTAAATATAATCCAGGATTTTCTACCCATTAAACCTCTCAATGTAATAATAATAATGATGATAAAGAAGTTACTTAACTGTTTCTTCTTTATCGATTGCTTCAAACTTGTAAAAGTAAAAGTTTGAAATTTTTGTAAGTAAAAAGAACTACCTATCGTTGAACAAATGGAGCTGACTGAAGTCATGGTATGGGAAAGATGCAAGTTCGAGTCCTGCCTGACACCTGAGACGAGTTGATAACTGTCCTAGCAAATATCAACCATTGCTATAAATTTCCTTGTAACTTAGGGTTATTCTAACCTCGCCTTCTCCAGCTTGATCGCGTTCCACCTCTGTATGAAGTGTCGGGCGATATCTCTCGCGGCTGCGTCTTGCACAATCACGCCGATGTCGTGCCAAGGCATTCTTGGTGTTGTGGTCCTATCTACTAAGTCTGAAATACAATAACTTAGGTTGGTTGCTGTTTGATGCCTTGATTAACGTAGACCACTTAACAGGTTGTCTATGGTGATCACTTTCACCTATTTCAGCCATTACATATGAAGTAAAATGTCGAATCGATAACGCGATTGATAATGTGCCTATCTTGTGCACCAATGGTTGGGTTAAATTCCTACCCAGGACCAACATGTAATGAACATTAGTATCTGTTATGCGTCGGGATTTGATTGATTGATATATTTAATAATTATTTTAGGACTAGTACTCTGTAGCATAAGTGTTTTAAGTTACTTCATCTTGGACTTAGATCAATGTATGTTATGTTGTAATAATTTATATATAATTGTTTGTTTAAACGCGCTAATCTCAGGAACCCGCTGGGCCGGAATAAATAAATTCTTTCAGTGTTGGATAGTTCAATTAACGTAGGTGGGTTATAGGCTATATAATGTCGCGCTAGGACCAATAACTGCGTGGCATAAATGACGCTAGGTTTATTCTACAACATAACGCGGGTGAATCTGCGCACGCTGCTTATTTATCATGAATTAGACAAAGTGACAGAATAGCTTCATATAACAAAGTGGGACAACGGGGCAATGATATCCTTGCATATCAAAAACGTTCTTCTTAGGCTACGCTAACGCTTACTATCACGCAGGATCTAGCACTAAGTAATCTCAACTATAGGCTTTAAAAGAAACGAGTAAATTATATGAAATCATTTTAAAATATACCTTCTTTTATGAAATTTACGTTAGATAGGGTAATTTGACTCTCATGAAAAAAAGAAATAGTTCACACATTAATAATAACCGGCTTCACTCACCTACAAATGGCAGATCTAAATTATTGAAGTCCTTAACAATAAAATTAGTGTAATCCTTCCCGATCCAAAGTTTTGAGTTTCCTTCAATCCCCTCCGCAACAACGTCTTTCGTACTCTCAATGATGACCCTTCCCTCGACCACCTGAGCTAACGGCGTGGGTTTGCTTACACCTCTGCTTATG
The DNA here is from genome assembly GCA_020976665.1 of Heortia vitessoides. Taxonomy (NCBI): domain Eukaryota; kingdom Metazoa; phylum Arthropoda; class Insecta; order Lepidoptera; family Crambidae; genus Heortia; species Heortia vitessoides. The sequence continues at coordinate 3,658,974 of JACJUM010003237.1, read as the reverse complement.
TTCGTTGGGTCAATGCCCAACGCGTCTGTCAGCAGCACTTGGTTATTCGACATAGCATACTTCTGGGCTTTCTTCCGTTCGGAATCGTCGAATTTGGCTTCGTTCCTTTCTTCTTCGTACGGCGGATAGATAATGCTGATGATATCCTTGCCTCTGTCTGTGATTTTGTCTAGCACATTTCGTTTCTGGACTTCGGGTGTCTCGAATTGTGTCAAGTCATCATGTGTACCATGTCCGCTCGCAGAGCTGATGAGGAGTTGGTCGCCCGGTTCCAATACTGGGAGGTTAGATTTCGGCGTGCTTTCCGAATCGGCTTTTGTGCTAGTTGAGTCGCTCGAGTTCTCCTCTGTTTTCTCCAAAGGGAAGACGCTGAAAGGAGGACAAATAATGTACTTGGGCCATGGAACAAGTTCCTAGAGATGGATTTTGATAGAAGCTAGACTAAAGTTTAGTTCAGTCTAAATAAGGGTATTATTAAGTAACTTTAAAGTGTGTTGAGGGGGGTTGACTTGACGGGCCCGAAAGCGCAGATGGCAGTAACCCTGTTTTGTGCGCCTCTTGTTTATATCACTTGATGATATTCACGTTTGCTCTGTATCTGGGTGTTAAATATAAGTATTAAAAGTATATTTGTGAATTCTATATTTCTTTAAATTTGGTTAGAATGTTAATAACTTATTGATTTGTATATATACAACACGCCTGTGTCCCATGGGGTTAGTCAGAGACTTAGATCTTCATTGGATCTTGGATTCATCATCTACATCTTGGATTCGTGGCATACCTTACAATTGACTCAAATTAGTCCTTTCATAAACGCTCTTTTATTCTTGGTACCTCTGATCTGGCCCTTCTTTAATGTGTTCGCCTAGGTCGTCATATACCAAATCTTCCATTCACATCTGCTCGTGCATTCTACTTGTATCCATCTTTTGTACATGTATAATTTTTAGATACATATATGAAAAAATTTAATAGTAATAACAGTGTAAATAAAACAATATTTTTGTAGAGGGATGAGAGAACATTACTATCTTTCTCTGCCCTCCTTCTCTCACTCACTCTCTCTCTCTCTCTGACAAACACACACACACTCACGCCCCCCCCCCCGTATTAGAACACTGCCATAATGATTAATGTAAGACAAATTGTGCTGTATTTAAAATGGATGTTTGCTCAAATATAAAATGGTTAAGTAAATGGATATCCTTACTCATTGAGTCCAATGACGATGTCTTTAGAGTTTTTGGCCAGTTCTATGGCGAGGGTCATGCCATTAGGATGCGGCATGTAGATACCACCACTAGGTGAACTGGACGTCTGCTTCTTGGTCTTTATAGACGTTTTTGGTTGAGATATGTTGCCAAGATCTGTCAGCCTGGAATGGTAATATTTCGAACAAAAATGATTAACCCAATAATCACAATAAGTAAAGGGATTAATATCGTTGATCAAATATATATATATAAATTATGTATTTCAGTTATTATTTCATTAATTAGTTCCTATTTATGTAAAAAGCCAATAACAAAAATGCATTTCTCTTTATTTGTCGAATTGTTACGACCTATCTTCGAAACGAGTTAGCCAATACTGAGTAGCAAGGCTTTAATTTAGAAAAAAAACGATTACGAGATTAGATAAATAATATCTAAGCTAAATGTGGACAGACCAAATATATATAATATATCTACTATATATCTATACAATAACCGAAAAGGAGTACGTCGGTATGTGTAAGCATATACATTCATAAATCTTATTATTATAACAGTTGATCACCAGAGACAATTAAAATGAAGTGGTTCAAATGTAATTGCCTAACCTGTGTCTATGGTCGTCCCACCTCCCGTAGCAAAGGTCGATTCCCCCCACGAAGGCGACGGTCTGGTCCACGCAGACGATCTTCTCGTGGTGCGCCCAGAACAGCACGCCGGCCTTCGCGTGGTCTGGGTGACGGAAAACCTACGTTAGAATAAGCCTATTTCAGTTCATATTTAATTGTTCTTACACACAACGCAATCATTAAGCTTCAGAACTACTTGACTGGGGAGAGTCTTGATAATATTCTGGTAAATAAATAGAGGTAAGAGTGGGGTGGAACGAAACGAACCAACTACGAAAGAGATTATTACATTCGTTGGACGTCTACGGCTATATTTGGCCTCGCTAAAGGACCATGTATTATTTAGTAGATATGTCGAAATTATTCTAGTTTTCTTTTTGTGCTGCGAAATCATCGCCATCTTATTAATGTTGTAAGTATAACCTAGAAACACTCTAAATGTCACTCTCTCTTCTCAACTTCTATGAGTCCTCCCAACGACGACCACTTAAGTCGAGGTCCGTGTCTTAGAGGCGTCCATAAGTGACCGCCGTCGATCAAGCAACTTTGCAAAAATAACGCCGGTGATGCTGGAAATGACGTCCGAGTCAACCAGCATTAGGATCGTAAAAAATAAAATCTAAATATCAAACTTGAAAGCAATGAATGAAGAAGAAATCGTTACTTATTACTTTGTAGATTCTCTTTTATGCATTGAACAATCGGGATTTTATATTAAAGATAATATTTACTAGAAAAAAAAACAATCTGATTTTGGAATATAAAAATTTGTTTAAAGACATAGTAACTAAAGAAGAGGAGGTTTAATTTTGACCCTCACCGCGTGTATCAAAGGGGTAGGGGGCATGGGCTGTGGGTTTAAATAGTGTGATTAATTTACGGCCCTTTATATTATAAGAAATATACAATGGAATTACCTTAATGTTTTCGTTAGCTAATCTGCTTTTACTGTAGAAACTATTGATACCGAGCGCCATCTCGACCTCTTTGTATAGCATTATAAACACTTTCACGCCTTCTTCCTGCAACAAGTTTAAATTAAGATGCCTTGATTATTTATGTACCGGCAAGGTGGACAGACGATCTGATTAAAACCGCAGGATCGCTCTAGAAGCAGGCCACATACGATCGGTCCGGTCGATCGATCGTATTGGAAATCACCTGGAGAACCCTATGTCCAGCAGTGGAAGTCTTGCGGCTATGATGATAATGATATTATTTTCAATTAAGATCTTTACTAGCCTTACTTACCAATCTTGTCTTGTATCAGTCTCTACCCAGGACATTTATGTGATGAACAATTTTATTTCTTCTGGGATATATGGACTTGTTATTTTTTTTAAATTTATTGCACAAAATATTACAAAATGTACAAACGGCGGACTTAACGGCGACTGCTGACATCAACCATTACACGAAACAGAAAAAAATATATAGTGGTGCAGACAATATATATCGGTACCTGTCGCCTCTTACGACACTAGTACAGGGGAGGTATTCTATTCTGCCGGTACCACACGGCTAATTGTGTGATTTTTTTTTATTTTTTAGAGAAAATAATGGACATTTAGTTACGTAATTTAAAATAACTTACCGCTTTCCGTTTTAGTAAGCAATCAAGCCTCCAATAGTTGCCGTTCAATGCTGGTCTCTTCATATAGATTTCAGGGCTGAGCCACCAATCGGCGATGAAGATCTCTTCTTTGGCGAGCTCCATGGCGTCGGCGACAGCTGACATGTAAGAAGAACCATCGACGAACGTCCCCACTGGGGTGGCGTGCCGGGGTGGGGCGAACGAGTGATGCACGTTTGGACGCGTGAAGACTGCAGCTATAGAACAAGATACAATACGTTTTCTCTCATTAGTACTAATAGTTGAAGAGCACTTCAAAGTACGTGTGCATGTGGTGTGAGTTTGAGAGATAGATTAATGAATATTGTGATAAGAGATCAAGGTGGAGTACAAGATAATGTTGTAAAAACAATAGAGTAAGAAATGTTAAGATGGTTTGGACATGTCGAATGGATGGATGAAAGCAGAATGACTGCACAAATATATAGAGCGGAAGTGAATAGAAGAGTTATCAAAGAAGGGCCAGGTCAGAAGTACCAAGAATAAACTAGCGTATTTAAGACTAGCGTCCTTTAATAAAGGATTAATACGAGTAAGGGAAGCGAGACAGGTATGCCAAGATCGTAACAAGTGGAGATCCATAGTCGCTGCCTACCCTGATGACTTACGCTGATGTATGTTTGTTTGTATATAATTGTTATTAATTAGTGCTTTAAAATTCGTACAAATAATATGACGGGCCCAATGGCGATTGGTTTAATCGGTTCGATCCATCTAGAGATTACACCCCACCCAATATTATACGATGAATATTTGTGTTTGTTCTCTGTATGGGTGTTAAATATTTATTTGGATCAAATATAAACATTTTTCTGATTGCTTCGTTGTCTGATGTTCGTAACACAAGTGACTACTGATTTTTTATGTAAAAACTGGCTAATGAGCATTGAGAATTTTTGTGGCGGGAACAAGGGCAGTATGAGAAATAAGAGGGGCCCATGGGTCGCGCATCGCATGCTTGCCTGTACGATATTCGTTCGTCAGTCGACCTTTGCTCTTCGCGTTGGGTCTACGCTAATCTCGTTCCCGAAATACAAATATGAGAGTTAGATAAAAGGGAATGCTTTCAGTAATGATGTTAAAATGCCCTGAATTAAAAAAAAATACACATGTGACTGTTTCAGTTTCACCTATGTCGGATCTCTCAGAGCACCACTTTTTAGCGTTCATATGAACACAAATAGAAATATAATTAAATAAAAATAATAATAATAATAACGCGTTTTTAATAAATAAACTAAAAAATATTTTTATAAAAAGTGATAAACAAAAAATACCAATTGTTCATCATTATTTTCACATTCGTTATAAAAAATATTTTTTATGTCTAGTTTACTGTATTTTAAAAGCGTGTTTTTTAGTATATTTTTTACAACATTTTATTTTTCACTTTTAAGTTTGATTTGTTGTTAAATAATCTTAACTAGACTACAAAAGCTAGAAATTAGGTAGAAGGTACACATGCGCAGGTTGCGTGGTCTCCGCTTGCTCTAACACTAAGGCATTTCTTTATTTATACGAGTACACATATCAACATATCAACCTATCCCAATCTGTCAAAATTTCGAGAATCGATTCGGTTGAGTCCAAAATTGACTGTTAAATCTTGACAAATTTGGGTGGGTAGGTTAATCTGTTTCCACCATACAAAGTTTTAATTAAATCTGTCCGTCTAAAGCTTGTCAAAATCGACTTTGAATGAGTCGGATACAAACATACACACTGTCAAATTCAAAATGTATTCATTTATAATTAATGGTTTAGAGTTTTTTATTTATGATATAATTAATTAATCAAATATGCAGTTAATTATTTACGGATAAGCTTACATGTATTGAAGACAACTACCACGTACCTGATGAATTGGAGGTCTTCTTGAGGCAATGCATCCACTCTTTACTCTTGCGGTTGGTCCAACACTTGATCACCATTTGCCTGCTTTGGTTCAATATCTGCAGGCCATGGTTCATGCCCGTCGAGTACATGCCGCTAGATACTTCGAACCTATATTAATACAAATAAACTTCCTATACAGTTGTATGAAATGACATGAAATAATTTTCCGCAAGCCTAGGTGTACACTGCAATAACTCACAAATGTAATTTTGTTTAGACTGGCCCGATAGCGCAGATGGTAGTGATTCTATCTTGCGCGCCAAATATCGTGGGTTCGATTCTCATCCAGGACAAACATTTACACGTTGACTGTGTTTGTTCGGTGTCTGGGTTTTATATAATTTGAGTATTATATTTGTGATTCTTCTGTTGTTAGACGTCTTTTACACAAGCTATTTAAGCGAATTATCTCGGAGTCAGGTGTATGTATGCCCATGATTCGCATAGTTAAGAACTATGAATATGTTCTGTTGAAATTTTCCTGAATCATTTTAACATATCGTTTAAATTTGCGAATATATATGTTTCTAGAATTGCGGGAAATATATTATTTGGAGTTAAAGCAGTCATCACCTAAGTGTGCGATTTAATAAAATACTTTTAATAGAGTGCTTTAAAACACTGTTTTTTTTACTGTTACATTTTTACTAGTTTAGTAACGTTTCGGTAACTTTATGGCAACCGTTTTCAAGAGTGCAATAGGCGTTATATTATATTTAATATTATATTGCTGCCATTAATATTGTCACATTTTTATTTAAAAAAATGTATATCAAAATACTTTTCGTTGTCTGGCTCAATTGGATTGCCTTGCATCATTGCAAGTCACTGGTAGACAAAGAAGGGGGAACTTTGCCAATAATTGCATCCCTGGGCAAGCAGCAAGTGTTGGCAATCGCAGAAGGCAGCTTTCACGACGGGGAAGCAGCTGCTAATTATCTCCACACTCTGCATTTGAGCTACACTGTTTCCGAAGGATATACCACCATCTGTCGGTTCTGGTATTTTAGTCGCCTCTGGTACAGAGGGAGGTACTATTCTACTCTGCCGGTACCTCTCGGCTTATTTTGCTTAATACCTTGCAAATTTATTATAGTTTATTTACATTGTACTTACAATGGTAGTATGCACAATATAACTCAAATTATTCAAAAATAACACTTTCTTGAAAAGCATCAAACCGGACATAGGACATCTGTTCAAACCTCATTCTTAGTAACATGGCATGATTTAAAAAGGCCGTAGGGAGGTTAGACACTCTTTATCGTTTGTGCATGTGAAGTCACTATGAAAAATATAAACAGGTCATCCATCAATCCTTCAAGGAATTATTCTAGTTAGGTTTGTCATTCCTATTTCAACTAAGCTGCATATTATTCTACTGGCGGTACTTTGACCAACGAATGTACGGAATGTTCCATTAAGTAATTAAATTTTTAGTGTCTCCACACACACAGGCTTTAATGTGCTTTAATTTTTTTCATAGCTATCAATTAAAAAGCCCTATGATTTTTATTTTGTGTAAATAACGTGATACCAAATCATTCATCTACTGTTAGCAGATTTATCTGTTCCTAAAGATTTCCTGAATGGTAGTGATCCTTTGTTGTGCACCAAAAGACCTGGGTTTGATTCCCATCCAGGACAAATATTTCCATGATGATATTTGTATGTTCTGTGTCTTAGTGTTAAATATATGTATTTAAGTAGTATAATTGTGATTCCTCTATTATCTAATATCAGTAACACAAGTGCTTTAAAAGACTTTTCACGGAATTAGGTATGTATGAGCTGTTGTAGGAATTTATTTATTTTATACTTACAATCAGCTTTGGCACGCATATGTATATAGATATAAATAACAATAATACTTATGATTTTGGTTTTATTTTTTAAAAACAGTATTATAACTACATAGTCATATAACAATCACCTTAATACACAAAGCAAAAAAACAAAGCAACCATTTCACTACGTATATTCCATATGTAGTGAAATAGTTGCTTTTTTATTTTTTCTCCTGCTGATGTTTGAACATATCGCTACTTAACTAATTGGTGTTAAATTGCAAATAATTTCACCAATTGAAAAAAGGTTTTTTCGAGTAAATATGATTTCCACTTTTAGTGTAATTATTTTAATAAGCACATGCAAAATCGAAAACAAAATGAAAATGGCTGTCATTTTTTTATTATTAAGTTTGGATATTGTTTATTATTTTTCGATGAGTATAAAATCCAAACCTATTGTTTATACAGTGCATGTCAATTTAGCTAATACACTACAGTATCTGTAGTCAGTTCTGACTGTCAATAATGCTTTCGATAAAAAATGCTTTCTACAAACCGTACTTAGGCGGAAAATGCTCTTTATGAATTGAGTTTTATGACAAGTGTTCTAAGAATAGATACTTCTGTGGTTATATCAGATAAAGATTCGTTATCACGTCATTTTCCTTAGCAGTTTCTGCGAACTCTTTTCGATACATAGATGATATTGTTATAGCCAATTCCAAAGAGATGCCATGAAGAAGTGTTGATGTACGCGCCAACATTAGTAGTCGAATAGTTAGAGACAATCGATGACTCAGTCAACCCAATTCTTGTTGCGGATGTTACGATTTTAGCACATTTCTTTTATGTTTTGGAGGATACTCACATTTCCATGTGCTGCATGGAACAAAGTAGATGTAATATTATTAAATAATTATAACTGGCATAAATATGAATACAAAAAACAATGAACTGTAGAATACCAGTCGTCGCCACTAGAACCTTTTATTTTAATTGGAGTAAACAAAATCTCACTCGGGGCACGTCATATAACATGTGTCAGATTCTTCAGAGAATTAGATTACATCAGAAAAGAGAGAGGGAGGGAGAGAGAGATAGGATGAGAGGGGGATAAATAGAGTTCTCAGCGTTCGATTTAAACTTAAGTCGTCCATAAAAAGATTTAGCACTTTAAGCGAGAGGTTCGTAGTTACGTCAAATAAAAATAACTAATATTTGTCACTATGGTTTTCTTTCTTACTCGTTCATATTGATAATAACAACAAGCGTTAATACTAATTAGCATGTTCTTTTGGTAGTCGAAATACGACTCTAACTCATCTAGTTTTGTGAAAATTATTTTTTTTGCTTGTCATTCAACAATTCATTTAATTTATTTCTAATGTATTTTTCATAATAGAAACCGCTTTATGCACCCCCTTTTCCACATCAACTTTGACGGTGTCAAATTTTAAGTTCATAAATTAGCGTAATTTCCTTAAAAAATCTAATACGAAAGTAACTCTCTCTGCCTTCAAAATTAGTAGATCAATTTTAAAAGTTTGGGAGCAAACGTACCCTTGGTCAAACAGCATGACGCCTTTAACAATTCCATCCGAAGGCCTGATGTATCCGAAGAATGTGTCCTTCACGAAGAACCACCTGTCTTGCCACTTGGCGCAGACCAGGCCCGTGCAGAAGTAGTTGCATCTGTTGAACATCAGAATAATTATTTTAAGAGCTGTAAACCAAGCAGCAATTGGTGGGATACGTGTTCTATTAGTTTTTTAGTTGAGATGTTTGTTGCTAAGGAATGGTTCCAGCCTATGACTGTCCAGTGCCTCAAGAAAGGATTGTCCAATACCTCTCTCACAAAGGTCATCTGCATGTGTACCTCTCTCACCTATTTCTACCAGTCAAACAGTTGTATTTAAATTACTTATTATTAATTATTGAGGGCTTTTCAGGAAAGGGTAATTACAGCGTTGGCCAGAGATAGTGGAAATCGTAGAGCGTAGATTCGCGATGGAAATGCTGATATTTCGTCGCCCTGATATACGGAGCTACACTGTTTTAGGTGGATATACCACCATCTGTCGGTTCCGCTACGCCTCTTATGACAACTGGTGCAGAGGGAGATACTATGCTCTGCCGGTACCCTACGACTTTAATTGAATTATCGCACCTTTTTATTAAAGAAAATATATTTTTCTCGTTAATGTTAACTTTAAGTAAAAATTCTGCATTTTTCAACGCATTAAACCTTTTAGTAAGCATTTCTTCTTTAGCGATTGTTTCAAACTTGTATGTGACATTTGAATAATATAATAATAGGTAATTAACCTACAAGTTTGCAGAGATGGCGCTGATTTCTCAACACAAGATGAACACTAGGAAAAATTTGACGTGTCTACTAAGGTTTCCATACAAAATGGTAGTGCAGTTCCCCGGCAAGATTCAAGTCCTGCCTAAAGCCTCAGACAAGTTGATTTTTTTCTAGTAAATATTATCTGTAATTGTTCCATCATTACTGCTGCCCATTTCCGCCCTATAGCCCTGTAACTTCGCTGTTTTAGATGGATATACCGCTATCTTTTGGTTCCGGTAGCTCAGCCGCCTCTTACGACACCTGGAACAGAGGGAGGTACTATTCTACTCTGCCGGTACCCTACGGCATTAACTGTAATTGTTAAAAAAATGTAATTGTTTACCTGACACAAACCATGTTGCCCAACAACCCGAAGCAGTTACAACCGGCTTGACCCGGCTGCGTGGAGCCGGTTCGCTTTAGTATCATGCCCTCCTTGCCTTTCTCGCCTAGGTCGTTAATAAAGGAGAGATGCGACACTTCCAGGAATTTTAGCTGAAAATACAGATAAAAACTAATGTTTAACTTGTATATCAAGACGATCGGCCAATGATCGGTGGTGATTAAAGATATCAGATAGACCTAGAAAATTCTATCGCTTCTACGGTGTAGGAATATACATATATATACTTTTACACATACATTCATAAAATTAATACGTCTTTGTGTATGGAGTATTCTAGTAATGTGACACGACACCGAGCTGACACTCGCGACAGTCTCTTCCTTTCACTAAATTCCTTATTCATCGTCATTTTACAGGAGGTAGACCTCATACAAAGGTCGTATGCACTAGTAACTCACTCTCACCTATCTCCACCGTCAAATAGCAGTGTTCGCAATGCTGTGTTCCGGTTTAAAAGGGGAGAGAGGCAGTGAAATTACTGGGTAATATAACATGATATTACAAGCATTTATAGTCTGGGGTGACGATTACTTTCACGCCTTATGACATATTAGCCGTAAGAAGTCCACCGTTGGGGCATAGGTCTCCCTATATGATTTTTAATAAAGCCGGTTGTACACGACCTGCATCTAGCAGTACTAGTAAGAGCGTCCTACTCTACGCTAGTCGGTGAGTAGCTATTCAGTTACTACTCACGGGACGGGTTATTCACTTTATAAGATAGTTAGAGAATTTATCACTCAAAATGCCTCCGCATTACACAAGCTTCTATAGCAAATCCTTTACAGTTGGATTGTGCTCCCCCTCGAAGTCAGAGCTACTCGTTCGTTTTATTTTTAAAAGAATGGTGAAGGAGTATTATCTGTCACTTTCCTTGTTCTGTAACTATATCTTTTATATCTATTTGAATGTATGTTATATGTATGTAAATATGTATATGTTTACATGTATGTATATTTTTTGTTTACTAAATTCACCAATGTAATAAAACCTGTAAGATATTGCATTTAGTGATAAGGCCGCCTCTTGTTCCTACTATTCCATGTTTTTGTGATGTTCTTGTGTTGTTTTTATTGGTGTAAAATAAAGAGTATATCATTTTTATTATTATTTAGCTCATTACGCAAACCGGTATAGTCTGCGTTAAGGTACAATTTAAAAGTAAAAGTCTTAATATTATAAACGATGGACGTTTGAACGTTCGTTTTTATCACAAACATGTTTACATGGGACCAGACTTTTTGTTTCTATAAGGAATAGAAATAACAAGAGATCCGCTGACGCCGCGATTCTCGCGAAGCATTCACATTTAATAAGCTACTTAAAGAATAAAACCTTTGAAGAGAAGGAGACAGGAGGAGGAGAGGAGAGAAAACAAGAGAAGTAACCTATTTTAGTCAAAGTCTAATACATAAAAGGTACTTTTCAATTGTCAAAACAAACAAAAATAATCTGAGTATAGATTTGATCATTACAATGGTAATAATCAATATATACAATAATTATTTTACTTTATTTCTGTTACTGTTTAATCAACCCAATACGAATGTCTACGGAAGAGTTAATTTTATCATCACCCTCCAACCTCCAACGATAATTACGCGATGATAAGAGATTATCGATCAGTGAGTGTCCGAGGGAAAAACCTCGAATATAGCTATATTAACGAGTTGTTGTTGATACGATAAAGGTAATCCGCATAGCATATATATTAGAAAGTTTGCGAAGGCATGTATTAATGACAGGGCCAGGACAGGTGTCTTGAGCGCAAGGGGTCGTGATTTCGATTCCCATCCAGGACAATTATTTATATGGTGATATTTACGCTTGTTATATGTCTGAGTGATAAATATATGTATTTATGTAGTATGTTTGTTTTGATTTGTCTGTTGTCTGATGTTCGTAACACAAGTGCTTTAAGCAACTTATTTCGGAATCAGGTCAATGTATGAAATATTGTTATATATAGGAATTAATTTATTTATATGAAATATTGTGACATTTTATAAGTTTCATTATCTTTATTTATTATTTTATGGTCGACAAACAAGCATACAGTCCGCGTGATAGATAGTAAGCGTCACCGCAGTCTTGAACGTTCGAATTATCATAAGGATACTAGCGAGTTGTGAACTTTGTGACTTGAAGATATAGTTTTTTTCAAATCGAAACGAATCCCTATCGTTCTTGTGCTTAAACAATATAACCCAAGTTTCTAAAAACTAACCTAAACAATTTCTAACACCGCATGCACTGCCAAACCTAATTCGAGTTCAGCCAAGAGTTTTAATTGATTGCAAGAACTGTTTTCATGGTAAATCTGAACCGATATTTTAAAGATTCATAAGGACAGGTTAAAGTTACCCGGATAGTTTAATGTTACCTAGATTGACTGTAAACAATAGAAATAAAAACAAAATAATCATGAAAGATAATAAACAGTAAAGTTCTTTATAGTAACGTACTATAGTAATATACGTGATTATGGTAAGACATGATTTTGGAGATATATTCACAGACGAATACGCGTGCATTATCACTACTTATTCTACCAGAGGTAGACTCATACAAAGTCCATCTGCATTGGTATCTCACTCTCAACTTTGCTACCGACAGACAGCGGTTTGAAGGATGAGAGAGGCAGTGAAATTACTAGGAAATGTGACATTATAATCTATAAGTCAAAGTCACTGACTAAAACCGCAGGATCGCGCTGCACACAGGCCGCATACAACCGGTCGTATTGGTGATTACTTGGGACGCCTATGTCCAGCAGTGGACGTCTTATGACTGATATGATGGTGATGATGAAGTCACAAAGTTGGCAACGCACTAGTGATATCCTTACTAGTGACATTACAAGCGTGTATAGGCTGCGGTGACGCTTACTATCACGCGGACCGTGTGCTTGTTCGTCGACTTAATCTTAGCTTACGTAATTGCGAATGCATTCACAGGCACAGCTAGATTTTTATAAAAAAAAATATTATTTATTTAAAAAGTTATTACCAAAAAAAATTCCCTTTAACATAATATCTATTGTTTTGTGTGAATTATTCACGTGTTTACGTAATAAAAATAATATGACATGTGGACTGTGGTTTTTGTGTGGTTTTGATAGTACATAACAGGATAACTTCAGGGAACGTGTTTCGTAATATTACTACGAATAGTTGTTGCCCATAGCAATAACTAAGCAATAATTTAACTTTGGGAATCCATCTGTGGAACATCGACCTTCACCTTAGCTTCTGTACCTGGTTCTACGCCTAGTTTATATACTCGGGAGAATACGGGAATGAAATAAAGCTTACAACATTTCCCGATAATGTACCTTTCTATTATTGAAGAAGATTTTATGATATAAGTCCGGTAGTTTTATTTATTTCTTGCAAATTTGAGTGCGACGTGCCCGATGGCACAAATGGTAGTGATCCTCACTTGTGCGTCAAAGAGCGTGGGTTCAATCCCCACCCAGGACAAATATTTATATGATGATATTTGTGTTTGTCTTGTAATTGGGTGTCAAAAACATGTATTTTAGTATATATTTGTGATTCCTTTGTTGTCTGATGTCCGTAACACAAGTACTTTAAGCGACTTACCATAGAATCAGGTATATGTGATGTTGTGTGATGATAATTTTTATTAAACATAATATATATATATATACACACCAAATTTATTTCTTTATAATGTTGGTCCAAACATAGCAAATAAAATAGGATGTCTCTGGATGAATCTGTTGTGGTACTAGTGGTTACAGGGTTGTCACATAGAAATATATAATTAGTTATCTCATATCATATTGACATTTGTATTGTCAATACTAACTGTACGATTTACCGCCATAGTTTAAATAGTACTCATTTATTGAAAATACACCCCTAATCAAATTTGAGCCGACATGTACAAAAATCATCTTTTTAGCTAAATTACTCGAAACATTGTTGAATAGGAAATTCACACTTAAAGCATGAATGTCACGGACATCGTACAACAGAGGAATTACAAATATATTTCTTAAATATTATTTAACACCTAGACACGAAACAAATACAAATATTAATTATATAAATGTTTGTCCTTTCCGGGGATCGAACCCAAGACCCTTGGCATACACGGGACACTACCAGATGCGCCATGTTAGTTACACGCCTGTTAAACGCTGACAGTATAATACAAAGTGATTTTTCTAATTAACCATTCTGTACACATATAAATGCAAATCAATTATCAATACAACAGACAGACACGACAGGAATCCTTTGTTTTATATATAACGATAGTAATCAACAACGTGAGTTCATTCATTAACAGATGTTTGAAGATCGTCCCTAATTGCGTACTTGGCAGCATGGCCAAGGCCATTGCCAAGTGTTCCCGAATGTACTATTAATACCCACTTACCGTTTCATGGTGATCTCTATATATAGAGATGTTGAGGAGATTAAGTAGATACTCTTCCAGTTGTTTCATCCTCAATTGGATGCCCTCGTATGTAATCATCACCTCCGGTTTCTTTGGAAACCTAGAAATAGAAGCATGGTTACGTCACGGTTTTGGACGTTAAGCGTTCGCAGATAGATTTAAAACGTTTCATCTCGAGATAAAGTCGACTCGAGTACGAAGTGCATTATATTTGTGCATTATTGCATGTTTGATTGTGAATTATTTGATTTATTTATACCAGTGGTGGGTAATCAAAATTCGACCATACAATTCTTAAGGTTGAATTTCATTTACCGACGTGAGATACCGGCAAAGTAAAAGTAGTATCTCGCTATGTACCAGGTGTCGTAAGAGCGACGATAATTATTTTAATTGATTTATATATATTGTATATCTATAATTTTAAAAATAAGACAATTAATCATTTCCGCATATTTATAGTATACTTCAATGATATTTATACATATAAACTCTGTATATACATACGGTCGGCATTATAATTATTAATAGAAATAATATTTATACCATAATCCAAACATATAAATATAAAATACAATCATGTAAGAAGTGATCGTCGGCTAGTATTAAACTGTGTTGTTAAATGTTAAACAGTTTCTATATACTAATGATGCTTATTATACATAATACTGTTATTATATATCCTGAATTGTACTTCAGGACTATGTCACTAAGAAATAACACTCAGTAGACGTCTCTCTGACAAGGTACTAAAGAGTATATATATATATATATATATATATAATAGAGCTGTTAGTAAGTGCAGATAACAATGAATAAACGTTTCATAGTTATTAATTTATTGAACTCAGACAATGATGCCGACGCGGCGAGAGGAATATGTTTCATAGTGCAGTTAAAATATATTAAAAAAATATTTAAAAAAATACTTAAAAGGCCTTATTCAAATAAAATAACTTTTTTAAAGCCTTTCGAAATGTGGTTATTTTCTTTGCTTTATGTTTCGTTAGTTGTTTATTTAGGTTACCGTTTTCAAGATAAATAACCGTAGTTTAAAGTTATTAAAGAAGTAACTCTATTATGAGTTATATAGATATATATATATATAAAATGAGAGAGGTAGTGTTGTTTATTGATTAAATTGAAATGAACTATGTATATGCTGAAAATGTATTCACGATGGGGTCAATGTTATCCACTTTAAGCAATACATTGATATATTAAAAAAGTTTCGTATTGGCATTGCTGTTTTACGGTCTGAAGGGTCAGAGGCAGCAGAATTACTAGGTAATGCGACATAATATCTTCAAGTCATAAGGTTGGCAACGCGCTTGTTGTGATAACCTTGTAATGACACAAGCGTGTGTCATGGCTTGGCTGCGGTGACGCTCACTACGCGGACCGTATGCTTGGTTATTTACTTAGTTATATAAAGAAAATATATATACTAAATATTCCCCATATAATATTCTGGATGCACTATTCAAGATTCAAATACTGGACTAGTTAATCAGCGCCCAACCGCTTGCATAAAATTTGCCTTCACTCTAAATCTCTGCATACTAAACCAACGACAGTTTGCTAATAAATAACTTTATTGCGCGGTATTTCTTTAGTTAAATGAAAAGAGTCCCAAAAATCTAGAAAAAAAACGAACCTGGGCAATGCACCTTTCCGTTTTCTAGGCTTTATTTCTCTCTTCTTAGAATTGCTTCTCTGCAGCGCCTCTAGGGCCACCTTCTCTGCCTGTTCTTCCGTATGGAGAGTATTTTTAAAACTAGCTCTCCTGGATTTGTGGGCTTTCGTAGGAAACGGGATGTTCAGAGACGCGCGGTACAGTGTCAGCTGTTTGTGCAGATGTAGTATGTGCTTGTATCGCTTTTTGATGTCCCATGTAAACTCACCGTGTTGAAGACTGATTGTGTACCTGGAAAGGGAGGGATCATTCCCTTAGTTGAGTGAGCGAGGTGTCCATACCTCGCTGTTACCTATCTATCGGCAAACAGCTGTACTGATATTGCTGTATTTCAGTGTAAATAGTGAGAGTAGAGTATTCTAAATTTAAACATTTATCAAATACATTTACTTATCACATTTGATAATATTTACCTCATGAGACAAGTTGACGTTTTTTCTTAAATTTCTGTATTAGTGACCCAGAGGGCATTGAGGTTGTTTAACCCGTTTCTCAATGTTAGGCGGACACTCTAGCTCATGAAGGACTCCTTAAGGCGCCGTTCATTCATCACGCAAGGCTCGAAAGAGGTTTATGTATTTGTAAAAAATATTTTTGTGGTTGGAAAAAGTCACAAAACATCACAATCACAAGGAAGATGAATTCTTACCCACGTGAATATTAATCAAAGATAAAATTGCGATTTTTTATAATATAAAATAATTAGAAATGCTCACAAGTTGGGATTTAAAAGATGAGTGGTGACGCTCCGTTCATTTTCCACGAATTTGACCTTTATTTCTACAGACGGTATGAACACTTTCCTGTTGATGGAGTTAAATTTCTTGGGCGTAGCGTGGATCTCTTTGAATGGCACAGAACATTCCGACGGATCTGGGATAGAAAAGGATTGATTTATTTTAGACAAAACACCTAAAAACATTTTTGTAATATTGTTAATATTAATATTTCAGCTAGTCTTACGTAGCTTAATTTACTGATGCTGTTTCTCTAACTTTATAACCCTATTTCTGATGTACGTTATTTTATTAAAAAAAAATTGTATCATATGTATTTATTGCGTTTATTTATACAAATATGTATGTAACGTGATAGACGTTTTAAACGTGACGACAAATATTTTGTATATATGTATATATATTGTACAGACGTACCACTACTTATATATTTTTTTCTGTTTTGTGTAATGGTTGACTGGGAGATAATGCCAACTGGCATTAATTCCGCCATTTGTACCAATAAATAAATTAATAATCTAAACAATATTAATTTTAAAAATAATTGAATGAATGACAATGAAATGAATAATGAAATGATTTTTTTTCCACAAAAGTAATAGGCTCATAGTACTTATGTATAACTTAATACTAAGAAACAACATTATTTGGGTGGACTGGAGCCTAAACTAGGACAATCCTGTATTTTAGTACTCCAGGTCTCCCGCACGCGTTGGCCGAGGAACAAAAACACGGAGAAAAATAAAAACATAAATAGAACAAAGTAATTGGTTTTTATGCTTGTGTGTGTATGTGTATGATGTGTGTCATTTTACTCATAGTATGGTAGAAAGGGATTCTGTCACCATAATTCAACTCAATTAGGTACTCCGTGACTGAACGCTTGACATGGTGTAATGTTCTTTAGGGCACCTAAACCTGCATACCTCGCAAACATACATACAGATAGACACAACGACTCTGTTTTGTAATATATTAAAATTGTTTCTCTATAAATGGCCTAATTTTTAATCAGACTTCTAAGTAATGTTATTATTCAATTAAAATGTAAAAATCTTTCATTTGAGTATAACTACAAACTTTTTGTTTTTTATGGTGCGCGTAAAGGATTTCGAGATATTGGGGGTACCTATTACCTATTTATAGTGCAACATCGCATCGACGATGTCAGAGGATAATTTTATAATTAACCTCAGATACGCATTTCGAAATTTTATTAAATTAATATACTCAATTCAGCCACTGTGCGAAATGTTTAATCACATGAAATACAGTGAACAATAGCACGAAATAAGGAAATTTTACTGTAATTATTGGACTTTAGTCCAATTTACTTCGTACTAGCAGTACACTATGATTGCGTCTTGTTTTAATCCAGTTCATTGGCCTCAATTGATACATCACTGAAACGTTCACTGAAAAATTCCGCTACCGTATTTGTGACTGTATCTGTATTCCACCAAATTTAAGACACTTCACACTTTAAGAAGTACTTGATGATAAAGTACTTGATTGATTTTATAGATTTTAGCTCATACAAAGATCGCCTGCATTAGTACCTCACCCTCCCTATTTCTACCACTAAAAAGTCTATAGGATGCAGTGACGCTTACTGACACGCGAACCGTATGTTTGTTTGTCGACTTAGTTATTTACGTAGAATAAAAATAATTATATTCATCCGTAACAGTGCAGCTCAAATGCACAGGGCGGGGATGGGTAGCACCATCCCATTCGCGAAATCAGCGCTCTGCGATTGCCAACACGCTTGCCGTCAATTATGGGGTAAATCCCTCCTTTCTTAGAGAGGCCTATGTCCAGCAGTGGACTTTCGATGGCTGGTATAATGATGTTGATCCAATAAATCGGGCAGACGTTCAATGTACCTGGTTTACTCAGTCCTCTTTTGCAAACAAGCAGAAACTGTCAAAACAAATCAACGACGGCCAGACCCCAACGAGAGGAACCCTAGAGTGATAACCTTCGGTCCCGCTGCGGGATCAGTCGGGCATAGAGTTGTTAATTAATTAATGGCTCTGTTTAGCTTCTGGTGGCGCTAAAATTGACATTTAAGAAGTACAGCAAGTATTCCCCTTTTTTGCGGAGCTCTATGTCCAGCAGTGGACATCCAATAGCTGTAATGATGAATATTTTCTAATATTTACGCTTTCATTACTCATATTCAAATTACGTTTTGTTAACGTTAAGCTTTTATTTGATTCTTTACTGTTTTTGTTCAACGATTCGGTTACCTTAGACAACATTAAAAAAATTAAATTAACCACATTTTGAAGCTAATAAAAAAGTAGTTTTGTTATGGTAACTTCAAGAGTATACTAGTGATTCCTAAAATGTTCTGGGACCTATTTAATACAAGTTTACAAACAAAGTGCAGCAACCTGTCAGCAAGGCCCACGCAATATTCGCTTACTACCTCCAGTGGGGTCCGACGTATACTTTGGACAACCTTGGGTTAGGACAATCGCATGGCGTAGCTTCGCATCAGGGATGCTGCTGCCCGCCTCAGCGCCAATCGTGCTTTTCACCAGTTAATGCAATAATGTAGCCAGCGGGTGCTCAGGCTGCCCAAAGCGTTTTGACCTAACGTCGCAATTATTATAGAATATTGCACAAATCGCTTTCATATTACTGAGACGCTTCGATGAGTCATTTTAATCAATTATCAATCAATTGACTGATAAATAATACATTGTTGTTTCGTATCATTGCTCTTTTGTGAATATGTTGGATCTGCGTATGTTGCTACCGTACACTCAGCTATTTTCCAATGAATAATGAACTTTATATATTGGGCACTGCGTTCAAAATTTGTTGCATAATTTAAGTAGATCACAGATTAACGTATACTAATCTCATAAAATTACAACCAATTTTAAACTCTTTACACTAGCAGCAGAGGTCACTTCAAAAAAGAGGTTTTAAAAAGTTTATATCTTATATATTATATTAAGCCGTGTGTACCTCGAATAAGGCACAAGACATTCAATGAGAATTATAGTCATCGCGACCGGTTCTGGCGCATAAAATCATATTTGGTTGTGTTCTTACTCCTTAAAGGTAAAATACTAAATAAACCTAAGAGCAAACGTTTTCTTGTTATAGCAGCGACCCAAGGCTTTACATGCATAGTTCCCGTTTCTGTGAGAATATGGAGATAAAATAAAGCGTATGTACATCGTCATCATAACAATTTCAAGACATCCATTGCTGGACATAGGTCTAGTTAAATGATTTCCAATACGACCGGTTGTACGCTTACGTCCAGCGCAATTCTGCGGTTTTAGTCAGATCGTCTGTCCATCTTGTGGGTGAATTATGTACGCTGCGCTTTTCGGTACGTGGATTCCAGAACCTTACGACTCCTTTATTCATCGGTATTGCGTGCTGCCACTTAAACATGCTAATCCGCTGTAATATACTTCAGATTGTTTACGAATCACTTCTCTCACTTCGATCGCAAGAAGAGACTCCAAGCATTGCCCTCGCAATGGCTCGTTGGGCTAATAAGGTCAACAGTGAGTGACTATGCTGGTGAGAACACATATTGATCGAAAACTTTCGATCTGAGATACTGAGGTATGTCAGACGAGAAAATGTGACGACGTTTTCCGAACGCTGCCCAGTCGTGTTGAATTCGGCAATTGACCTCTTTACGTAGCGTATATTACTTGCTGATAATATAGCATCCAATTAGTAAAATAGTTATTAAGTTATGATTGTACAAAAACACAAATCTTGCTTACATTATCAAATTATACCTTGTAGACAAACAAGCATACAGTCCGCGTGATAGCCACCGCAGTCTACAGACGCACGTAATATCACAAGGATATCACAAGCACGTTACCAACCTTGTGATTTAAAGATATTATATCAGATTACCCAGTAATTTGACTTTTTCTTTCACCCTTCAAACAGGAACACAGCCAAGCGAAACCTGCTTTTTGGGGGTAGAAATAGTCAAGACCAATACAGACTTCCTTCTGTATGTAGGTACCTTATATAACTTAAGTTAAAATATAATATAGCTCATATTACACGATGGAAACGTAGCTCTTTAAAATGTAATAAAATACCTGATAAGATACTATTCAACTACAAAATATCTTTGTATATAATTTACAAATATTATTTATTCAAATCTATGATTTACTGATAATGTTCAGCTAAATTTTAGTAAAAAGTAAGCTATTTAACGATAAACAATTTGCATAAAACTTTCAGAATCACCAGGCCCGACTCAGGGAGGGAGTCATTTTTCTTCGGTGGTTTAAATCCAAATGCTAAGGGGGACTTAATAATGTTTTTTTGTATCATTAACGGCCCGAGTAAATACATTAATATATTTGTTAACTAAACTGTAGAAACCGCAATTTGTTTAAGTTATAGTGTAAATGGTACTAAATTCAAACCAATGCAACTCTAAAGTTATCACAGTGAAAAAAGAATAGAATACATATATCAATAGATTTCATTTTCGAATGTACATTTAGCGTTAGTTACGTCTCTATTCTAGAAAAGCAGCGCTCTTGTGCATAACTAAAACCTTTGTTATGTATTTATTTAAATGCAAAGCAAAGTACAAAGCAAACATGTTGAATTGAAACCGTCATATGTCTGCTATACTTCCAAGTAGAGATCATAAAAAAATGTGTGTTGCCAACTAAAGTCATTAAACATTAATAATAAAGGTCACAGTTCAGGAAGATAAACTATAAATGTAAATAATTTTTGCTACATAGGTGCAACATATATAATTCTTATATTCACAATAAAACTTTATTGACAGATTTGAAACACGGCGTTTGAAAGTGTTTTTTTAATATGAACTAGCTGCGGCCCTCGGTTTGACTCGTATAAATAATAAAAGTAGCCTAAGTTGTAACTAATAATATGAGCTATCTGCCAGTGAGTCTCGTTAAAATCGACAACAAATCTAAAGTCATTATTTTTGTTTGTTATTAGAACGGTACCATACTTTCATATGCATAATTTTAAAAACTGTTATTTTGCAGACACAATTTATATGTAGGTATAGATAGTGAACACGTAATTGTTGGAAATTATAAATAGGTACCGGCAAATAAACTATCTGTAAAATAAAAAGTATATTACACAAGATCAATTTTCCTACAAGAAAAAACGTAGTTAATGAAGATAAAAAGCTAATGCTTTATTATCTTTGTAATCTTAAAAACAAATCATGCATTGTCCATTTTTATCAGTTGTTTACTAGTTTATAAAGTACCAATGCATCAAAGTATCCTGTACTTATTATATCAATGGCTTTAAGACTAAATTTTTTGACAACAACAATTATTCAATTCTGCTAATTTATTACTTATTTACTGGAACCACTGTATTCTGTTAATCTTTAATATTTTTAAACTTACCTTTAGAAATTAAGAAAAATTTAGGTGCTATAATTAAGAAAAATAACAGACATATTTTTTTACTTTGATGGAACTTCAATCTGCAGATTGCTGATGTACAAATTCAGAGTGACATTTTGGACTCTATGCCCATGCAAATAGTATCACATCAGTCAAGTTCTTAATTAGAAGTTAATTCAATTAGAATGTGCAATTATGTCCTATGTGTTAAATGGTCATTAAAATTTTGTTTACTATTCAATAAATCTGTTAACAA
This sequence comes from Heortia vitessoides, assembly GCA_020976665.1. Lineage (NCBI taxonomy): Eukaryota > Metazoa > Arthropoda > Insecta > Lepidoptera > Crambidae > Heortia > Heortia vitessoides. The sequence goes on along the minus strand of JACJUM010003237.1, from coordinate 3,636,519 downwards.
ATATCTCAATATAATTGGTATTTGTGACTGTGTACTCTGTGTATAACTTTATTATATATGAGAGTTCAGTAGCCAAAAGAAAACTGAATAAAATACTCTAACAAGTGAATACAGTGCAATAAAATTATGTTACTAATATTTTAAACCAAAAAGTTTCAAGTTCAAGCAAAATTATTAACTTTTTAAATGGGTTATAATATAAACGAAAGAAAATATCGATAAACAAAACAACGAAATAACATAGATTATAACTTAATAAGATATGTGTAATGTGTATAGATAATGTTGCAGGTGGCTGCTGGCCTCTTAAAACTATAATGATGTAAAATTAAAAATGAAGTGGTCTATAGTATACTTACATGCACCATCTGTGACTTCTTTACTGTCATTCTTATCAACAACTGTCATTGACTCTGGAATTGCAAGACTTTCATCAAAGTCAGAGTCTAGACCAGGAGACAAGGAATCCATCCGCTGGAACAGTCCTGGGATGCAGTCCCCTGGCACTGTTGTAGGGGTTGGAGTGTCCATTGCGTAGTTTGTGTAACTGTATAGTTGTTCATCTAAAACAAATTCATGAAGTTTATTAACCTGATTATGAGTATAAAACAATAAATTTTCATTAATATATTATTTATAAAACATTAATTTCAATCACTTATTTCTCGAGTACATGAACATCTTGTTGGTTGTAAAATACTATTTAAAGCTAAAAGTTTACATTGTACACCTTATCAGAAGATATATTTTACTAACTATAAATATCATTACATTACATTATAGACAATAGCATGTTTTTTACATGTTCAGCAAGATGTGTAAATAATGTTTTTAATTTGATTTAATACAATAAATTTCCTGAAATTGTACTGAATGTATATATTTCTTAAGATGTGTATTCTAAGTGATATGACGATATACAGAAATTTATAACAATGATATATATAACAGTTCTTGCCTGTCTTGATGTGGTTAGTGAAAAAGATTTATATATCTTTATCGTTAAATGATTCTATACATATTTAAAATATTTAAACTATATTTATCTTATGGATTTTTGAAATATTAAAACTATATTATCTTGCTACCTCTTATGTTTCATTCATTCTTATCCATCTAAAGGTTGCCTGGAAGAAATTGCTTATGGCGATTAAGTTGTCAATAGCACTTCACAATTTACTTACTTATTTAAAGGTATTACTGTGTCCAGTGCACAGTAAAAAGTTTATTATTATCAACAAACTTGATCTAATAAAGGATGAAACCAGGTATCAATGTCTACAAATCTGATTTCTTTTAAAACTTTTTTTTTTCTGTTTATTTGTCTAATTAACATATATATTGTAAAATGTCTAGTTATATATGTTTATTGCTGTAACTTGCAGTAATAGTTATTGTATGTTACATTTCCCTACTTTTTGAAAATAATTAAAATGTGGTGTTGTGTTGTAAATAAAAATCTATAATTAAATAATAAAAAAATTATACACCAATATGAAATGTGTATATTTAGCCAAGTGGTATATCCTAGGTCAGTTTCAGTTGATTGTAGATTATTAACTTAATAATAATTGAAACTGAATTTTTGTATTACGTTTTTTTACAATTTCAAAAAGATTTCCTATTCAATTTCCTATTGAATATAAAAAAATTACATTTCTTCTCTTATTTATTTTTAATACATATTTTAAGAACTGGATATAATTACAAATTTCAAACTTCTCTACAATTATATATACCAAAAATTATGTTCATTTTGGCTAGCATCTACCAACAATAATCTATATTTTCAGCAAATATACATGTGAAAAATTAAACATAATTCGTTTTGCATATTAATACACTTATTATTCTCACTCTGAACTTCACTTTTATTATAATGATGCTATTTTGAATGAACTATGAACAAACTAAAAGCATTGAAACACAGTGTTAGAACAGACACTACCTCGCTTGATTAAATTGTGAAAACTCAAAGTCAACTCTTTCCGTTCCATATGATCCACAACAAAATCCTTGTTTAGTATAGCCTCTTCTATATCATGTCCAGCAGGCAGTCGGCACGTAATATGTTTTCCATTACACGGTACGAATCCTACACTTGTGCACATATCTATGCTGATAAGATAATACACTTATCAGCTGTCCAATTGTTCAGTATCATTACGCCACTTCACACGGACACACGTCAATTACTCAATTAAACTCGTCTCCTATTCTAAATACAAATGTAAACTAGAGAGTAATGAAAACAAATGACGATCTCACGAGACTAATTCGGACGATTAAAACGACAGACTCGGAGCAGTCTCGGTGCACGGTTCAATGAACAAGGCTGCAATTCAAGGTTTTTTTGGCACTAACAACGGCATTATTTGTGAAATCTTTTTACTTACTTAAGTTTTCGTCACAAAGTTAGCGAGGGACGTTCAGGGATTATTTCTATTCTTACATTTCATGGTTAGCGATTAACGCCCAATGAAACGAAGCGTTTCGAGCCTACTAATTCCTGTTTGATTCATTCAAGTGTAATAATGCTTGATCAAGGTTTTTGTTGGTGTGAGAAGCATCGGTCTCTTTTTAATGACGTAATGAAGTGAAGTGAGTAGTGTAGGCTGGGGTAAATAACATTTTAAGAGGCGATGTATTATTATGATAAATAATGTTTTTATTTTCATACTGTTGTTATCAAGAAAAGATACGTTTAGTGTATACAAATTACTTCAGCTAAATGCTTATTGTTTGATTTAAGAATTCAAAAACAACGATGCATAGCATTATGTTGTAGCTTTCATTTAATTATTGTTTCTAATTTCTTATATTTTCTTACCCGACAAAGATACTTCAATACCGCTTAAGTTGCTGTAGTTTTTTAATAAAGTTTAAATTAATTAACAGTAGGAGAAATCTGGACTTTTTTCATTAATTTAACACATAATACTATATGACTGCAGCATCGTGGTCAATGTATCTAGATGCAGAGAAATATGTATTTTGCATCCTATAAAAACATTTTGTAGCTCACGGGTTTTTCGAGGTAGTTATTAGTGTAGCTCGAGGATTGAAAAGATTAAAAAAGTGGTTTATTACCCCTGAGTTTTATAGTATCTGTCAATTTGACATCTTTGATCATTTAAAAAACGTTTAAAAATATATAAGTAGAAGGGTACGATTACTTCAGGATTGGCCACATATTAATATTACACAAGTTTTTAGCGAAAGGCTGCCTGTTTCTATTACTTACGAATTAATCGGTAAACTAATTTAAATGAAATTTCGCGTATGATTTTTGAAAGGAAATTTTTTAACCGTATATTTTAACTAAATCATGTTTTTTTAAATAACACGTTACGTTACATTTATCAGTGATTAGGTAAATCTGTCTGTTTTCCTTTATTAGCTTTTAAAGCAGTTTGAATTTATATTCGTAGATTTTGCCTCGTTGAAATTGCAATCGAGATATCAAATCAAAAATTTTTGAATAACTATATTAAATTGTACTCGTAGTAAACCGAGTCGACCGGACATATTTTCGTAATCATTTCAAAGGTCTCTTAAAAATTATAGTTTTACATAATTACAAAATTCTTTTCGCTATTTTAGTCTTGTGTGCTTCAAAGAAAGTGAGTTTTGTCATTTTGTAATTAAATATAATTGATGTAAGGAATAACAACATTTTTAGCAAATACTAACTAAAGGAAAACAAAAAAGTGTCTGATTTACTGAGTATATGTTTATTTTTAAAGACAATAACAACGCCTACCAAATAGTTATAGCCACAACGTGAGCTGGACGTATTGCTCTATAATATTTATAATAATATTTTTGAGAAGAAAAGTAAAATATGATTTAAACAGATGTGATGGTTGATTGCTACTTTAATTACTACTAAGCTGGCTATAGCAATAGGCATAGTTTATACAATCAAAAACGAAAGCAAGGTATTGGAAAGAAAATACACATAAAGTATTTCCGGACGCTATCAATACAGTCAATAAAATACAATGTCTAGTGGGAATCTAAAGTAGCCTTGTGGATAATATTGCTTTCTATCAGTAAAATATACTATATCTTGGTAGCAGATGTCGTAACAGTACCAGAATCTCAAATGCAGCTGGATAGAGTTCCTCGACGCAAAGCTACGCTCTGCTGTGACCTCGTCTAATCAGGGTGACAATAATAATCATTAGAAAACCACCAAAATAAAAGACATATGCAAGATCCAAATTGGAGGCTTTTGGGAATTTGTTTTTGCTCAATAAGATAAGAGAATATGATGGTGATTTGGACTTTAACAATCACCATAATTACATAAATATGACAAAATATTAAAGTTATGTTTTGCATAAATGCGTAGTTTTATACAGTCAATCCTCTAAAAGCCGAAATTTATAGACCCAATGATGAATTCGGTAGTGTTTCTATTTTATGCGCCTAGGATTGTGGGTTCGATCCCCACCTAGGATAAAAAATTGTGTGATTAATTTTTGTGATAGTTCTGTGTTGTAACTTTTTATTGTTTACAATTTAAAAAATCAACACCAAGTGTCTAACACTTCAATTGTATTTAACCGTACTGTGCTGCAGCAGTGTAGATTAGATTTTCTTGTGTTTTAAACGTGAGAAATGCCAGAGAAAATAGAAGTAATAGAATCCGATGGGACTTTTACACAAAACTAGGCCCGCAAGTAACAAATAAAACAAAAAAATCTTAAGTGGTGAGAGAGAATCCTGATTATAATTATTTATATTATACTAGATTTTACCCGCGGCTTTCCCCGCGTGATTTTCCCATGGAAACAGTACTCTTTTAGAGCCGAAAGGTACTAACCCTTACATCGCTCCGATCTCGCGAGCTTTGCGCACGCGACCGCGCTGAACGCGCGGTCGCGGCCGCGGGGGTACGCAGCGTGGATACGGCCATCGGACCTCTCATCTATGAGAGGCCCCGCTCTCTTTTTTCGGGGGCGCTGGAATTGATGTCTGAGTAGTCCATCAATAGGTTCGTCCGAAAAAAAAACCCTTACTTGTGAGATTTCATGAAGATCAAATATCTAAAGCGTGAATAGTTAATATCCACACCCACTCTAGTATTATTATATAAGGTTATTGAAATTGCAAAAACTGATTCCGATTGGAATATTCTGATTAGACAAGCGCGTTGTAAAATCGCTTCGCCATCTATTGATTTTTCTAATACCAGAAAAGTAAGCCGCGTGGTACCAGTAGAGTAAAAAAAGTTAAAGTTCCTACCCCTGTACCAGGTGTCGTTAGAGGTGACTGAGGTAACTAAACCGACAGGTGGTGGTATATCCAACCGAAGCAGTGCACTCCCGTCGCCAAGCTACGCTCTACGATTGCCAGCAAGTTGACCCAGCGCGGCAACTAAAAAATGAAATATGAGCAAACACCTTTATTCTTGGGGAGGCTTAGGTTCAGCAGTGGGAGTTTTTCGGCTACTATTAATATAATGTTAATGATAAATATCAAGAATTACAAACAAGTACAAAAATTGCAGTTATTTATTGTGAAGCCCATTGGAATAGAACGTACTATATATATTATTATATAATATTAATATTCACGCAACATCTCATACATCGACTTGACTCCATGCTATTTCGCATGCTAATGCACCTGTGTTAAGAACATCAGACAGCGAGGAATCACAAATATAATAACTGTAATACATATTTTTAACACCCAGATACAAGATATACATAAATATCATCGTATAATTATTTGTCCTGGGTGGGGATCGAACCTACGACGACCCACTAGATATATAGAAACAAACAAACTTTCGCATTTACATTAGGTAAAACTCTTATAAAGGTCGTTTTGCATTGTACCTCACTTATTTCTACTGTGAAATAGCAGTGTTCGCATTGCTGTGTTCCGGTTTGAAGGGTGAAAGAGGCAGTTAAATTACTGGGTAAATGTGACATTGTATCTTCAGTTCACAGGATAGACGACACGCTAGTGATATCCTTGTGATGACACTAGCGTGTTTAGGATGCGGTCACGTATACCTTCGTAATATAAAAAAAAACATAATATTAGCAGAAACTATTACGATAACTCTAAAAGTCTAATAGCAATTAATCGTAGCGTGGACTGACATAGGGCCTATAAATAATAATAATTAGTTTGAGAGCAATATTCGAGTTTACTTGTCAAGTAGGTTGTGCTGTCAGGGACGAGAAAACTCGTTTAATAACTGCTACAATCTACTCAATACTTTAAACCATATTTATAAAACGTTCGTGTTGTATAAAGTTAATTTATATAGAAACTTTCAGACTATGTTTTATACCTTTTGAATGATATACAAATTAAACTGACAATATTGTGACGTTATTTTTATATGACTAAGTTTACTAACTTACAAGCATACGGTAAGCGTCAGCCCAGCCTATAGACGCTCGTAGAGTGCGGTATAATGCAGACGACCGTTGTTTGGTCTACCTCTAGAACTAGAACTTATTAAATAAACTCATACCTGTTCATTATCGAGATAACCATTCTCTGTACTGGCAGTCAGTAAGTGTGTTACATAACGAGCACCTTTTCAAAGATCCTATGTTAGAAAATGTAGTATAATATAATAATAAATTCCCACAACATCTCCAACATTGACCTGACTGCGTGATAAGTCGCTTAAAGCACTTTACGGACTTTTTAAGTTACGGACGCCAGACAGCAGAGTAATCACAAATATACCTCTTAAAACATATATTTAACACCCAGACACAGAACAACACATATATCATCATATAAATATTTGCTCTGGATGGGAATCGAACCTACGATCCTTGGCACACAAGTTAGGATCACTACCATCTGCGCCATCGGGCCCGTATAATAGTAAAAATAAAGTACCTTAAAAGTATATTTTCTTTTTGTCACGATTTAACTCAAAAACTAGATGGATAAAAAAACATACACCATTAGAAAGCAACATTTTTACTGAGTAACTTAGGCTATAATATATTTTTAAAATATTGAGACCCCTATCTAAAATAAATGAAATCTTAGTTGAGATTTGTATTTTTGTAAGTTTCTAACAAATACAGTAAGTTACCTTATCAGTTACATACGCCATATCGTGTGTCTATAATATCGCGTATTTTTATATAATGATAGTAGATGCTTAACAAGTCATAAAAATAAGGCACAATGATGGTCTTCAGGTCTCCTGTGTATGGCCACATCACCTTTTTGCAGTTATGATTTAAAGATCCGTGTCAGTAGTTACATTCATTGGGTTTAGGGCTCTTGACAATTGTTACGTGTACTCCTGAAACGCTTTTTTGACAAATAATCTTTCCATGTTTGATTCTCCAGTAAAGAGCCTCACTATAAGCGGTGAGAGCTCGTCTCGATAATGTAGGAGTCACACAAGTCTTACGTAATTGTATTGCTGATAGCTCATCGCACCTTTTATGGCGATACAGAATTATATCCATTGTATTATAATGGACAGAATATTTGGGCAATAAGAGACCGATTCGAATTTAACGTAAATCAAAATATTCTCTAAGCTTTTATTGCAATACATATAAGTAACATTATTGGGATGGAATCTTGATACCTATTTTTTTAAGCAAAAATCTTCAACCAATTTAGTTGAAATTTTGTATTCTCTTTTAATTTAGCGTCATTTGACATTTGAATTCCAACATGGCGGACCTGTAAAAATGGTGGCAAACGCTAAGAAAAGCTTGTTTTAAAAATACCTTTTATTTTTATTTTTTTGTAGAACTAAATCCATTGTCACGTCTGAAAGTTTTCACGACAAGAGTTTTCGTGTTTTCATGACGAACTCAAAATCTATTAATATGGATATGAAACCATTTTTAATATTTATAAGATTTCTTTTAAACGTATTTAAAATGCAGTGCATCTGACTTTTACATTTTTTATTCGACGTTTCCGTTACCTCGGGGCATCCATTTTCAAGAGTGATAAAGATGTTATGTTAAGATTAATAAAATAACTGCTCTTTCTAATATTATATATTGATTTGTCACGCTATTACTTATAAATTACAGTTCCGCAGCCTTTATAGACCAAACAATAGTTGTCTGTCGTAATACAGTAATTTATATTTAATTTCAATAATGGATAACACACACCGGTAATATTTGGAAAGGCAAGTGACATTTCAGAATGTAAACCTCCTTCGTAAATTTAATGACAACAATATGATATAAAGTTCAACCTTGATATACCATAACTGAAGGAATTAGTTAATATTTGAAAGACCAAGTTTTGATTTGATTGAGTCAAGACCAATTTGTTGCGATGAGGTTTGCCATAATATAAGTTTGATGACTATTTGTTTTCACATTCTTTTCTTATAATATTTTGATTACGTACCTACGGTCAGAAAATTTAAAGAATAAATACTATTATTATTAGCAATAAGAAAATGCCAATTTTGATTTCTGCTACAGGTTTTATACAAAAACAACTATTTAAAAGCCTTAAAACACTCAATCTATCAAAACACACATACATACTATCAAAAATCAGCAATCGTAAATACATATTGTATAGTATATACCTTTTTTAACTATCAGATACTTATCAGATTCTTTATAAATATAACATATACTTGGTGCAAACCCGCGTATTTTTAGTACATAGTCATCTAGGGTAACCTAAGAAATGCAATTTAAAAAACACGGAATAACAATAAACTTACACTGCATCTCTTACATTGACCTGATTCCGTGATAAATCGTTTAATGAACTTGTGTTGGAAATCAAAAAATAGAGGAATCACAAATATAATACTTAAATTCGTATTTAACAGCAAGACACAGAAAGACCACAAATGTTCTTCATATAAATATTTGGGTGGGAATCGGATGCACTATTTTTGTAGCACTATATAGGAACACTACCTAATGCATCATCAGACCTGTTGAAATGCCCGGACAATTAATATTAAAATACGGAAGCATACAAAATAAAAGTCCAACTCGTCATCGACGAATTTGTCATTTTTTATTATCATCTAGTTAATTTACATTGTTTGGTACTTGTTTAAACATATTTATTTAAACTTGCCAAGATGTTTTGACTGAATTATTCTGGAGTTCAGTGTAATTGATAGGATTCAATCAAGCCTATGAACAAATGTACAAAACAGTGTAAGCTCTAAGACGGTAGACGGTTAAGGCGATAGATATTTTAGTTTTTTTTTTACAACATTTGCATATGTACCTAATTCTAAGTAATGTAGAGTTATATTTCATATTGTTTCTTTCGATAATTAAAGCTTATATTAAGTTATATGTCCTAGATGGGACTCGAACCTGCACCTAAGTCAGGGGACTGCATTGCCATTGTGCTACCAAATACTTACACTTACATCTCTTCAATGTTGTACCTACAAACATAAAATTATTAAACTTGTACAAAGATGAAACGCTCGATAAAAAAGCAATAGTTGGTTTAGTGTAATTACTTAATTATTATAGATACGTTGATTTTTATAGTAAATGTGCCCGTGACTTCGTCCGCGTAGAATAGTTTCTCTGGGTACAATACCTCTTTACCTTAATATATATAAACTTTGAATGTCATATTTATTAAAATGAAATAAATAGCCTAAAATATAAATTTCAAGTTTCTAGCTCTAAAAATAGCTACTTACTTATTTTATATTATAATATACTTCCACACAACTTTTCATCCCCCGTTTCGACTCCCTTACAACTTTTATTTCCAATTTAAAAGTCACCTTTGGCCTTTTTAAGTTTCTTGACTATCTGTGTACAAAATTTTATATAAAATCGGTTCAGTAGTTTAGGTGTAATTGCGTAACAGACAGACAAATAGAATTACTTTCGTGTTTATAATATTAATAAGGATAAGCAATTATCTTTTTAATATTAACATACAATAATATGTATTAAATAAAAACCGGAAACAAGTTGTTTGCCACTATTGTGGTAAAAAAATATTATTATAGGTCCAATGGCGCAGATAGTAGCGACCCTATCTTGTGCGCCGAGGGTTGTGGGTTCTAAACCCGCCCAACACATTTATTTATATGATTAATATTTGTATTTGTTGTGTCTGGGTTATTTACATGTATTTAAATACTATATATATTTTATCTTATATTGTCTGATATTGCAAACTCAAGAGCTTTAAACGACTTATTTCAAAGTCAGGTCAACGGACGAGTATAAGATGTTGTGATTTTTTTTATTTATTATTTATTTTATATCTTAAATACAGTCTATGCGTGCACGCAACGGGCCACGTAATTTCAGTTCACGCGAGCTCAGAGGTCTTCTTTAGCAATAATTCATAACGTTCTGTGGACTAACAGCATTGTAATTATTCTAAATAATTAGGTTTTAGATAAACAAATGAATGAAAATTAAAAAGGCCAATAAATAATAATTAATAAAAATAAAATCACTTTTATAGCTAATTGAACTAAAAAGTTTTATTATCTTGCATCATTGAGAAGTTATTTCGTTTTTCTGAAATAGATTAAAATAAATAAATGTATTCAAAATTTCATATATTTACCTGACCTTATGATAAATCCCTTAAGGAACATTTGTACGGACTTTAGATAAACGGTGGAATTACAAATATAATACTTACTTATATATAAATAACACCCAGACACGGAACAAGCATAAATTATTCATCATATTAATGTTTATATTTGTCCTTAGGGTCTGTCAAAACAACAGTTCTGTAATGTAATTCTTTTAGCCTCATTGCACCTGTCCGAGGCCGTCCGAAGCCGTCCGAAGGGCGGGTCGTTCGTAAAAATCTTACACATTTAGTAAAAGGGCAGGCGAGAAGAAAAACAGACATCTACTTTGTTCCAAACCATGTAGAGATGATCGATAATCTTATTCCTTGTCGTCTGATTTTCGCAAGTGTGAATTATTTGGTATAGTATAAATAGTTATATAATAATTATTACCTGATATTCAAAATATTAGATGTTACATTTAGAGTACAGTTGTAATAATATATATATATATATATATATATATATATATATATATATATATATAAATTTTTATATATATATATATATATATATATTTAAATTTACTATTCGTAGCATTGAAAAGATAACGTCGACACTGATGCTGGTAAAAAACGCTTCAATAGTTTCTTTTTATTAGTATTGCATAAAAACCAATATAAAAATATTTTGAATACTTATTTTTCCTTTATTTGCTTGTTTCTGCAATTTACAGATGATCGCAGATGAAATAAAAAAACTACAACATTGTTTGTAGTAAAAAGTCATAATGGGAATAAACACTAACAGGTTTATTCCTCTTTTGAAAATAAATTTAATTCAATATTGTAAGCGTTAGTAACATTTATAAACTATAGTTTTTTTTATTTATTTATTTATAGTATGCAAATTTTTAAATAGTTATTTAATTTAATTTTTTTTACTTCAATTACTTAAAATCTTATAATTTTTAAGTAATTATCTATAGTACGAAATTATATTTCAACATAATGAAAGCGGTTAATCAAATAAAAAGCTAATATAAGTACTGACAAGTCAAAATAAGACCACTTTATTATTTAAGTATATAAATGTGCACGTACAACGTTAAATGTGTTATTTACATATTATACTAGTTCGATAATAGCTGACCCACATACGGATGCCAAATAATAGTTAAGTAGAACAGGCTTTAGCGCAGTAAAGACTAAATAGTTTTACCTAAGACTGAGTTGCCAAAGCAACCTAGAAACTATACCGACTTGTTATGATTGTTCAGGATTATCTCCTAATTAGCTACACTTAACTTTTCGTTACCTCATTTTGGAATATTCAAGGATTTAAAATGAGAATGGTAAACATGATGTAAGTGTGCATTACTCTTTATTATTATGTACTGCTTTCGTTTTCGAAATCAGCTGAAAAAATTGCACCTGAAAGAGTCTATTGTTTTGCGCAAACGCAACGTCTGTACGGCGACCAGTATTTGAAACGGGCGGGTTTGAAAAACGCGTTGTTCGAGAGGTCTCAAATAGGTGGTGCCTCTCGAGTGGTCTAGAACTGAAATAATATCACGAATTAACATTAACACATGCGGGCAGCGTGCATAGTGCAGCGGTGGGCAGAGAATGTCCCCAGAGCAGCGGTGACCGCAGTCGTATTCTGCGCACCGACCGGCCTGAGCGCACCCTCCGCACGCACACTCGCTACCTCGGTATCACACCGCCCGCCACAATTCAAACTTCGAGCTTACGTTCCGAAACGGTTAAATAATTTATTTTTCCTAATTGCGACCGGGTGCACTCGCGCGTAAAACGTCCGAAACTATCGTGCCACCGAGCAGTCTCTGAATTGCAGCGCGGCCGTTGACATCGATCGCAATTTTTACGGGATTTCGGAACGTATATTCGAAATGTCGTTTTTTGGCGGGAAGTGTGTGATGTGCTAGCAAAGTTTTTGACTTACAGTGAAGGTGATAAGGTGTTTGCACCCTTTAGTGACAAAACGATGGTGGATTCCACATAAATTTTATTAGTGTAATCGTAGAATATTCTGTGAAGTCGATATCATTTGGAAGGTAAGTTAATGCATAATTTGCAGTTAACCGTTACTCAATGATAAAGTTAATTTTGCTTTCTAAAGACTCGACCGTGAGTGGTGGCCACAGTCACGATTAAACTGTTTTAATATTGCGAGTCAAATATTTTGTGAGTTAATTATTTGGCCAGCTGTCGACTACTTTTAAACTGGTGTTCAAAACTCGTTTTATGAAAGTAAAACTGACTGCAGAGTTGAGCGCTCAACTTGTTACATTTCACTCGAATTATCGCAAAAGGAAAAGTGTACACTTATCATTTGAATTATATTATCTAATTCCCGTCAAATTACATATAATTCTGTTTATTTATGTAATGTTAGTTTCTAAATATTACCGCTAGTAATAAACATTGTGGTCGTGAGTTAAATTAACTGGACAATTAAAGACATGTATCCGCTTTGTCTGTATATTATTTACTGCATATAAAATATTACAAATTAAAGAATCATCAGTATAACTTCTGATAATTTCCTTGATTACTTTCATATCAATGTATAGATATTATAAATAAGCATATAAATTACATAATAGTTCTGTCCTCAACCTGAATAAATCCATCATTCGATTATTAAATTACGTATCAGCAGTTTATAATTCCACCTACCTTACTGCAATTACAAATAAATGCACAACATAAAAAAATAGTATGGTTTTATCAGCTACGGAATATTTGATTATCATGAAATTGCAAGTAAACGAGGGAACACGGTTTTTTCTCAATCCGGTATTAAACTGTTAAAACTGTTACGACCTTAGTGTTTTTGCAACTACACTTTTTCAGAAGACTAAAATTAAGGCGTTTTTTTTTAATCAGCGGCACCGTGAACTTTTTCTTGGTCAGCCAGCCTATTCTGGGTTCGGTTAAGCTAGAAAACAATATTTTACTTTATTTAATAAAGATGTATAGTATCTATTGCATATTCATAACCAAAAATGACAAATGGATTTACATATTGGTTCTTTGAGGTATTTTGTATGCTCTATAAAAAATTAAAACATCTAAAGCAATTAAAGCATTTAAATTGCGAGAGGTTCGACTCAAAAATAACGTTATTAAACATTAGTTAAATAAAACAATAATAACATGATTATATTTGATTATATATATATTTTATAACTAAAATATAGATACACTATTATGAAATTCTACAAAATATTTTAGTGTGCTACTGTGTTTAGTGAAGGTCCTAGAGGGAAGACAAGTTGCGAGTACTTTGGACGTAATTCTCAATCAAGATTTGGTTGAAACATTCGCGAACCAGCTGAAAACAAAAGTATAATACGCAATGTCCGCAACCGCCATAAAGTAGAACGTGTCTAATCCAACGCTGTTGCTAATATTTTTAATCAATAAACTGTTACAAAATTTGCTAAATTAATGTATTTTTTACTATGTATGTATACACAATATGTGTATGTATACACAAAGTTTTCAATGGACAAAGAACATAAGTTTAAATTTAAGCAGACAGCTTGCTTTGCATTGGCCCCTCTGAAATTGTGCGTTTCATATCGTTAAACTGCAAAGCCACTTAGAATATCTAAAAGCCACTAATTGGATTAAAAACCAATTGTACGTTTAACAATAACCAGTATTTTTGTTATTACAATGAAGGTCTCAAAAAACATCAGGCATAAAAAAAAAAAATTGCGTGTCCGTGAAAACAAACTAAATTAGAAACAGGGTCCCTATCCAATTTCTTTTTTTTCTAACTTCATTGGGCATTAATATTATAACAAAACAGGCTTGTGACAGTTATAAAAAAATTAAACCAGGCGAGAAAGGTAATACGGTCCATATTAGATAATAGTATTCAAATGCGATAAAAAGCGAAAAAATAAAACTGTGCATTCCATCGCGGGGCTCGGAGCTCTCGTAGAAAGTGAACGTGGCTACCGAACTATACATTTCACCGATGTATCGCACGCAAATCGCAGCGGACGCTGACCATTCATTTAAACATTTGAATTGGTAATCGGGATTAAATCGGCAATTAGTGGAACTTGATTTGTGTTTAGATAAATTAATAACTGACATTTATTAACAATAGTTTGAGTGGTGAGATGCAATCAAACTATTGGAACGGTGTTCATAAAATGAAAACTAGTCTACTTTAGAGAACCAAGATTTGGATATTAAACAATTCTGTCAAGTAAGACTATTTTGGTAGAGCCAGTTATGTTGAGGTATACCACATGTAAAGGTCGCTTTCATCGGATCTTACTCTCAATTATTTCTACCGCTAAATAGCAGTGTTCGAGTTGCTGTTCCGGCTGTGAAATAACTTGATAATGTGATATAATATCTTCAAACCATGAGGTTGGCCCTTGTCAACCTTATGGATCAAAAATAAAGCGGCTTCGCCAGTGATAACCTTGTGATACTACGAATGCCTATAGGCTGCAGTGACGTTTAGTATAACGCTTGTTTGTCAACTTAGTTAAATAAAAAAAATGTCTGGGACAAGTATTCCATATATAAATTATTAGGCTGGATTATTTCCAGCTTATGTGTGATGGAACTGATTTAATTTCAGAATTGCTAACATAAATCGCTCGAACTGTAATTGCAATGCGCTATACAAGTTCAAGTTATGTGGTAAACGCCATTTGGAAATAGACTAAGTCGCTTATTATGAAAATACTTATTCCACTACGCAATGCCCATCTTTGACCTCTAAAACGCTTTTAAAAGGTGAACGAAATTATTTAAAGTTATTGATATATATAATTATAATATAAATCCCACAGCAAACTCAGAATTATGAATGTAGAATGTAGGATTTGGTACTGTATATTTGCAAAAAATAAATAAAAAAAATCTATTTAAAATTGTTTTACATATAAAAATATCAATTAGTAATTATCAGCAAGGTTATATTTTAATACATGAAAATATCTTTTTTCTATCTATTTGTGTGTTTGTTAAAATTTAACAGCTTAATGGCTGAACAAATCATAAAGAAATCAAGCAAGCAGATATCTCGAGGCCTATAAAGGACATATGCTACTTTTGTTCCCAGAGAAGCTTATCTGATTTGTAAATTTGTTATTGTATTGATACTGTACTGATCGTTAGTACAGTTCATTGTAACTAAACCAACAATATCAGTTTCGTCAGGCCGCAAAGTGTGAGACCCTTCTTGACGGGTGGTTACGTCACATCCGTAAAACAAGCCGTCAAATTGACGCGGTCGTTTTACCACGGCTTAATAACTTCAAACATGCTCACTTACACGTTTCTTTTTTACTTGTATCAAGTGAATCTCACTTTATATTGATTTCATTATTACATTTTATTAACTTGGTGACTGCATCGAAACAAACATGGTCTCTCCATTTTTGAAAGAGAAACCGCCTGATTCATTTTATTGGTTAGTACTAATGGTCGAGCTAGATATTTTTAGGATTTCTAATGTTTTATACAGAACCAGTTTTCTTATCTTTAAAAAAGTTTGTAAATAAATGTGACAAACACGATTCGAATTGAAAGCTATAAAATGTAAGTGAGATGAATCTGGTTAAATAATTATTCCGCAAAAAAAGAACACCGATTGCTTTTTAACAATTATTTTCTATTACACTAGTGATTTCCTAGGGAATAAACTTCTTGTATGGAGACTCTACACTGACAACCGTAATGGTCTACGTCCATGATGGTCGGATGTTTTGACTAGAGAAGCAGGAATACTCTGTATGCAAGTCACGTTCTGGTCCTATTCGAAGTTTTTGGGGGCCTAAGTCCAAGAGGGGTCGTCCTACTGAAACGATCGTGATTACCGATCGTGATCGTTCTTTTTATAAATCTGTCTACAGATCACATTTTCGAATGCGCCATCGGGCCCTTAAAATATTAAAGTGATAAGTGTAAATTTGCTGGCGAAATTTTATATGATTTTTGTAAGCAACTTCGGAAGCTGGTTTAGAAATATATTTGTATAATAAAATTGTTAAAGGGGTAATCTATAACTCAAATATATAAGAAGCAGAAGAAGTTTATCTTTAAATTAAAACAAAATAATTTCTGTACATATAGAAAAGTACATGCCCTTTTAATGTAATTCAAGCAATACCAAACTTTACGTGGGTGTAAACAATCAAAAGTCAACGCGCTATTTTCCACAAAGGAAATAAACGCTAAAATACGTCACCGATTTCCGCGGTTGCGTGACATCAGTGAAATAAGACGAACTTGTCAAAGTGGCCATCTGTCTGCCCGTGAGATTTGGTAAGGTTGGTTTTGGTAAAAAACGGTTGCTGTCCGAAGTCTAACTTTCTTAAGAAGATCAGCATCGAAGCCTGTATAAAATATTTAAATCGCATTTTCAATGACATATACCCGCACAGATTTAACTTCTAAATAAAAAAATTTTTTTCTCTCAAATGTATGCATTATTTACAGAAGTTTTAATTTTAAAGTCATTTGAATAATAAAATGATCTGTTTTTACAGAACAACAAATTTAAATGAGATATTATTTAAAGTGCGCTATTTTCACTAGTCTTCATTAAAATTAATACACATGATCGTGTTTGTTTGTACACCTTTACTACTTTATATATAAATCAGCAAAATGTCGTATACGCCTAACTATGAAGGTCACAAAAGAGGACAATACCAATATCTAGATTAAATAACAAAACTTTAAGGATAGAACAACATGAGCAAAGCCACAGTTAAAAGCAAAAACTTAAATGTCATTGTAATCACGAATAAGCACCATGTGCCAATGCCTTTTTACCATGAAATTGCATAGTCAGCGCTTTAGTATGAATATAATATAATCTTTATAACTTGAGTTTAATGACCTCTTGAATGGCGCCGCATGCGTCACGTATTAAACGCTTATGGGAAAAAAAGTGGCAGAGAAAGTAGCAACCTACGTGGGCCTGGTAATGCTATATATAATTTATTAGACTGCCTCGTTGGTCAACTCTGCATAACTAATACGTAATTCATTATATTTAACCACAATATCATACATCATTTCTTGTTGGCGATATCTACAATAATATATAGAGTAAAAAAATATTTAAATGTATAGGGTTGCAAGCGATTCCATTATTGTGTAGAAAAAGGTTTTAAAGAACTATGTGTATATATAACTCTGATTGGTCTTCAGTTCTATCGGTAGCCACTTACCATAAGGTCAGGTATATGCTCAATTCTAAAACCATGCTCATACAACACACCATGCAAGTTCCATTACGTCTTACTGTAATTTCATCGCAGTTTTAACAGACAGATTTTACCTACAGAAGTTCGCTTTTTGTATATTTTTATTTATTTACCGTACAATCAAGTATTGTTTACCTATCTAATAAAATTCACAATTGGTTTGTTGTTTGCTAAAAACAATGATCAGCAATCTCGCCGAAAGTATTCGCTTACCTTGATTTAGGCTTTCATATCATTACTATGCTATTGCATGATACTAACATGTTCATAGTATGCCTAGTGTCGTTCACACACGAACTGTATTATGAAAGTTGTCAAAGTATTCGTGTTTATACAACAGTGTATACACAGGAGAATTATAATCGCTGAAACTTGCTAAATATAATAAAGGCTAGTTTTCCACCAGCATCATTATCCGAGTGGACTTTCCTTTTATTTATTTTTTTATTTCCACAAAATTTCATACATTGTCCTGATTCCTTGATAAGAAGTTTAAAGCACTTGTGTTACGGACATCAGATAACAGAGGAATCACAAATACCCTACGTAAATACACATATTTAACACCCAGATACAGAATTCATATAAATTGTCATAGGTGGGATCGAATCTACGGCCTTTGGCGCACAAGTTAGGATCACTACCATCTGCTCATCAGGCCCGTCTTTGGCCCTTTATATCGCGTCTGTATCTCTTGACTTCTGACACTATTATAATTAACGTGTTAGGGGTATATTCTGGACTAATGTGTAATTAGTACTGAGTTTTTCATGTTTTTTAGAAATGTCTTCGTTAGGTATACATGATTTACCTGTAAAACTCAAATATATAATCAATTTGTATACATTTTATAAATATAGTCATTTATAAAATGTTTATATACGTAAATTATATATAATATTATTATTAAACTTTATTAATGCATACACACAAAAAATTACTATTCCTTTAGGTAGGTGACACTACATATAAGTCTCTTAAAACTTTTCCTTCCCAAGTTTGCCTGAAATAAATTGTTTCGTGCGATAAGACTTTAAAATTTGTCGTTTCGTCTCTGTGGAAAAGTTATGAATTTCTATTTATTAAATACAATCCATAATAATCCTTTAAAACTTCACCGCGCTATATGAAAATGAGAATGAAAACAGATATAAATGGCTGCCAAGGCGCATTCCACCACCCCATACATAAGACATCAACGCGCTCCTTTCAAAGCAATAATTGTGTCAAGGACAATTACGAGTTTCACCACTTTCTTTAACGCGTTGTGAATGACTTTAGTAGAAAAAAGATTTTACTTGAAACATTTTAAAAGGTGAATTTATTTAATTATACATAATCATGCAGCGTCCCGTGGTTTCACTCGCGTGAAGTTGTAGATATTTCATACTAATTTTGCATTCCCCTTTTATCCTCGTAAGGGCTAATTTTTCATATTTTTTTTAAATAAAGACGTAGTATTTCGTGACTTTCATTGAAGTACCTTACAACTGTATTTCATTCGAAGAACTTCAAAAACAACAAATCTTCACACTAACTTTCCACCGCTTTACCCCTTCAGATAGTTAATTCTCAAATTTCATTTTTAATACTTCCTTACTTTATAAAAGTAACCTCTGTGCTAAATTTCTAGTCAGTCAGCTTCTCCTTTTAAAATAATATGTATAGATATAGTTTCTATATTATGATTGACAGATATAATTAATAACTTACGTCCAATTTGCTTATTCATTTTGTTTAAGAGTAAATAGTGCTTAATTATTTTTATACAAATTCTATAGTTGTTTTATATTCCACTATTTATTTATTCCATAGTATAGAATACCGACTTTTTAATAGTTAGATGATACAATGTGAAGTGCTCGTTTGAACATTTAATAAACGAGAAAAACTGTTTATACAGTCCTAAGATAAAAATACCTATTAAATAGTTTAGCTGAAATTATACATTATACTGTCAACCCTGCAGACTTACAACCTTAGCCTGACAAATGCGTTTTGTAAAAACTTCAACACTAGTAGTTTGGCAAATAAAGGGGTCGCATCAAGTCATGCGTGTCCTTTGGCATCGAGGTGGTTGCGATAGACGTGCAAAAATGCGCGTGCACTCGACCAAGCGAACATTGCGTCTTAATAAATAAATTTACACTTATAACTCTTCACTTTTGACGTTTGTAATCATTCCAATATTTAACCTCACTCCACCTTTTTTTAGACCAGGTCGTTGAACAAGTATACAGTCTATTTTGTAGTAAGCGTCACCGCAGACTACAGACGCTCGTAATATCACAAGGATTTCACGTGGCAAGCTAGTGATTTCAAAATATTATGTCACATCATCCAGTAATTTCTCTGTATATCTCACCCTTCAA
Source organism: Heortia vitessoides (assembly GCA_020976665.1). Taxonomy (NCBI): domain Eukaryota; kingdom Metazoa; phylum Arthropoda; class Insecta; order Lepidoptera; family Crambidae; genus Heortia; species Heortia vitessoides. The sequence goes on along the minus strand of JACJUM010003237.1, from coordinate 3,616,358 downwards.
ACCACAGAAGAAAGATCACAGCAGTGCAATCACTGCAATTTAGGGTCAAAAATAGAGTAAAGTGCTAATGCTGAGGACTTTTTATATGTAATGCTTCTGGTCTACCTCATGTAAAACTTGTACCTTACTTTCTTGCTGTTGTATATTTTTTTTGTATCTTATCAACGCATTAGAATAACAATTAATATTTTGGTGGTGCTTTTGTATGGATCAGAGAAGGAAGCTTCAGGTCACATTCCTGGGACGTGCATGTTTAGAATTAATTTTAAGGAGTCCTTCGACATGTCCTGTTGATACGTCACGACAAAGGTTTTAATATAAATTTGTGAATTTGCGCAGTCCTGTTTTATCGTGTACCAAACGTTATTATTCATAGAATATTGAGACCTAATAGAGGTGCGCATAGACAATAGTTCCGTTGCAGGATGGTATTTGGTATAGTAACCTTCAATCGTTCTCTATTGTTTTTAGATGTCTTATGAGACTAGGCTTAGATTGTTAATCATATGTTGGTCAAATCCTTGAGGTAACGCATTTTATATGCATTTCATTCGGTATCTAGAACGGATATCAACATTTCAATGTCTGTCACTGAATAACTGTCAAAATCGTGAAATAAAATTGGCAATAGATGGTATCAAAGTTTTATAGCTCTCGATCGGCTATTGTGCACTTTATAAAGCTGTTTATCGTTGGTGTTATAGATTAAAATTTAGATCAGCATTTGGGTCAAGTTTCGTTCATTTGCAGCGTCTGTGAAAGTGGATTAATAACCAGTTTTGGATCTCAGCGCGGTGCTGTTCGGTGAACCTTGCGTTGGTTACGTAGAAAATACTCAATTCGATCTAGATACACTTTCACGGGTTTTTTTTAAATATATTCCTCAATCGGTCTATCAACAAACTCACTTAAAAGCCTTGGCAAGAGATGAATAGAATATGGAAATCAATAAGTGAATAAAAAATGAGGAACTTCTTAAAGAAAAATAAATATAGTCTAGAAAAAAAAAGGCTTTATATATTATTAGGGAGTAATGGAATTATTGAGAACAAGTAGGTATAGGAATTCCTTATAGTTAATAGTCATATGAGAAATCACCAAGAAACACTGATTTAGAATAAACAAACATTTGTAATAATCCCAGAGCGTGCTCTTTCGTTATTACAACTTTGTTAAGTTCCTCGTTATTGAAAAAATTAATACTTTTAATCCTTTTATATAATGTTAATTATTCATATATTACATGATTTAACGTTTAACTCATATAAGATATTTATCGCAATATAAAAACAAGAAAGGACATGGTGATATACAAAATTAACATAATTAATTTTGATATCAGACACACTTCAGAAAGTAAATTTTCAAAAATCATTTTTAATCCCTTACGTTATAAAAGGGACCTCTGGCAAAATTTCTAGTTTCTAAATCTTATAGTTTAATACCTCCGTTATTATATCAGTCAGTAAGCTTCTCGTTTTATACATACGCGTCGAACTAAAGAGCTTTATGCTCATAGATCTATGCAAATATTATAACTAAAAAAGGTAAACAAATAGCACCCAGAACAACCGGCCGATGTGAACGAAGATTCTGGAATAATTACACGCAAGTGAAAAATACGTCTCGTCAACGTCTATATATATAATATTGAGTAAAGATTTCATATCTTAATTATGATGTTCAGATACACATGTCGATAACGTAACCATTTTATGACACCACAAAATGTTAAGTGCGATTTTATTGGTTACTTTCCAATTCGTTCTATTCGTTCAGAGTCAATGACTTATCAAACTGCTGGCGCGTACCAGGTATTATTTTTTATATAATTATGTTTATTGTAAAATTTTATTTTTACTTCGTATGATATTTAGGTAAATGTATTTTTTTTTCTTACTCAACAATTAGCATGTCTATAAAGTACAAACGATAACACAACAACAATAGAATGAGGCAAATCTAATGCTCCGGATATAAAAAGGTAATGATTTAAATGATTTATGAAACTTACATTAGCAAAACTCTTGTTTTGAGGATGTTTAAATAATCAACAGAAGGTTAACATTTCGTCGCATAACTTTCATAGAAACTTAAATGTATACTAATAAAATTTAACTTATGAGTCGGTTTTTAAGAAATTTGGCGTGTGGTTCTAGCAAGTCTCACTTTAGATTCAAGCGGAACGGAAGGACATAGGCTATATTCAATTCGGGAAAAGATCTAAATTGAAATCCACTTGAACGACGTTGCAGGCAGAAAGCCGGTGCCCAAGTGCGTGTGCACTGGGGGTGACTGTACTCAGATAGAGAACATATGATAGATTTCCAAGACCAAGACTCAGTCTCGAGTGCACTATGATTACATCAAATGTAAGTAATTCAATCGCGCCAACTCGCGTGCGGTCACTCTGCTATTACGAGGCTATTACTAGGGAAAGTGTCATTGATATGTTAAAGCTGTTTCCAACAGATAGAAAGTGAACTCAAACTCCTTTGAGAGCATCGTTTTGAAGAGCAGGTGGTCCCGTTGCACGATGACGTTAGAATATGTATTAATTAATGTTTTATTAGAAGAGATGGCGCGTGCTTAATATAATGGAATTTAACTGAATTGTATAGTGAGGTGTCAATTTGTACTATTCTTGTAATACATATTTCATTCTAATTATATAGTGAATTTTAATAACATACAGTGTTAATTAAATTTATACATACATAACAAAAAGTGCCGTGTAGTCTCGGCAGTATAGTACCTCTCTCTGTACCAGGTGTCGTTGGAAGTCATTAATATACCAGTTCAATTGGAATTGTATTTATTCTATGTCTGAGTGATTAAAGTGTCATTAAATATTATATTTGTGATTCCACTGTTGTCTGATGTCCGTAACACGAGTGCTATAAGGGACTTATCTCTCTTATTTTGAGCTCTGTGGCCCTAGTATTTATCATCAATATACATGAAATTATTTTTAATTTTTAATTATACGACTAAAAAAGTCTTACAAACTCAGAAAACAAGCAGAGGTTACTAGATTTCCACCATCCGAGGAAAAAGGTGGGCAACGATCTGTGAGAACAAACATTAAGGCACTTAATGCAGTATAAAAAGTACTATAACAAGATGCGCAAGCGCAATACAATAGTCCACAATACAAATAGATGGCGTTACGTTATGTTAACTAGTCAACACTTATCTTGTAATTTTTTTTAACGATCGAAAGAATGATACCCTTGTGTTGAATACACGACGTGCGTTAATTGTTCTTCAAATTAATAAGGTCGTGTTTAACAATGGGAAATAGGCCAGTATCACATTTCATTGTCCCGTGTTGATTCGGAATGCGGTCGTTAAGTGTCTGTGATATACATAAACAAACAGTGCGTATGCATAGTTTTATATACCAAATTTTCCTTCAAGTGATCAAGATCTAACAAGAAATAGGTATTCAATGTTAGTACTATATACGTAAACGGGGATCGTTTTGCAAATTGGTTATTAGACGTGCAAGCTGTAGGTCTATCATTACGGGAAAAACGTTATTTATGTTGTATCTATGTGTATGTTCTTCGTTGGTTCTGATGCTGACACTTAAGCATATGTCTGATGAATAAGTATCCGATGCTGCGTAATTTTAATTAAAGTCTTAACTGTTGTTAATTAAGTCTTTTATTAAGATGGTTTGGATGTATGTTTGTTATCCAATCACATCAAAACGACTTATCGTTAATATAGACGAGATTTTGATTAATTTTTTAATAGCAGAAAGATAGTTTTTCTAACTAGAAGAATATATAGTTTAGATATATATATATATTTAGCATTTTTGTTAGAATCATCATCGTATATGTTGTTTTATCAATTTGACAAAAATCGATCTTACGCCGAGGTAAACTGATATGATATAAAATATTCAAGCAAAAACACGGAAATACTAAAATGTCCTATAATTATTTAAATTAACTGACGCGAATAAAAAATATACAAAGCATTAGATTATTTATGCTGCATTCTAAAGAAAACAGATCGTATTGGTAAAGTCGACCTTATCACAAGTTGTTACGGATAGTATTTGAACTGCCCCTTGATTTTATGCATCATCATAATCGTAACAAACGCAGAACGTCCACCATAGTCCTAAGAAAAAAAGAGAGAATTTTGCCTATAATTGTCACGATAGGTAAAATGCTTGGTGGCAATCGAATAGCATATAGCATAGCTTTACGACTGTATTTGCGTTGTTGCCTTAACTCCAGTTTGAAAGGATATACCGCCATCTATTGGTTCCGGTACCCCAAGACTCTAATGACAACTAGTACTATTTAGGGTAGGTACTAGTATAGTCAGCCGGTAATCCATGGCAACGGTGATTTTATTAAACAATGGTAATAGTATATTTTACGGACGGTCGCATAAAAAGTACTATACTATATAATACTAAATTCAGGTTACTCTATCCTCGGGGATATCTTAAATTGAAATCAAAGTAATCCTTCCGCTCAACAAAGTAATGTACATCTAGGTTATTTTCTTATAATTCCACAAGGAGACAAAGAAACAAAAGCGCCATTAACTGACATTCGTATCAATAACGAATAGTATGATTTGTTAAAGAAGTTGATATCCTTACAGGCTTCACTTAATACGATACTGTGGCAATAAAAACATATAACAAAAAAACATACAGCCTCCTTACAATACTTTCAATATTTATTATATGAACTTGCATAACAGACAATGCATAAAATTAGTTTTGCAGGTTCACTCAAACTGCCCGAAAATATATCAACACCGTCATAAAAATTGTTTACCACATCAATTGCTCGGGCTAATATTATTTGTTCTAATGAAACTGAGGATCGAAACGGACTTTGATCTTGCTAAACAAAGCCTTATTAACTAGTCCGACCATACTTCTTATCACCAGCTACATAATTAAGAATATTCCATTACTGTTTGATATTTAGTCGACTTCCCGAAACATTAGGGCATTAGCATACAAAGATTCGCCTTGTCCCATTGTCGATTGATATGTCAAGTCAGTTAGTTACTATTAACATAGTTTGCGTAATGAGAAATGAAAGTCAAGGTTAGCGCTTGGTAATTGTAGTTCTCTCGGGGATAAATGCCAGTGTAGGCTTTTGTTTTCTTTAGGGACTTACTTGGACAGAATTTATCCAGTTTTAAATGTTAACTGTGTGTATTGGCCTACAGTAATGCTATAAGTAGAAACAGAAAATAGGTGCCTAAATAAAACATAACACTCTTCGTGGTTTTTGCAAATAAGGTTATCATTGCTTAAACATATATTCTGGCTTTTGTATATGTATCCGTATTTAAATGAATGAAAAAAATATTTATACCGTTTTTAAAGGAAATATACATAGTTATATTCAAACGGAATGTTCTTTATTTATAAATTATTTAATTACTGCTGTTTTATTGATTCCATATTGACAAAAAACACAAATAAAAAATGCTTTATTAGATAATAAAGTTTAAATTTTTCATATCAAGCAGTTGAAACCTTTATTTGGTAACTAAAACTTCTTTTATGCAACTAAAGTAACTACTTGTATATATTTTCAAATTTATAAATTATTTATCATAATTCTTTTAGGATGAGGAAGTAAAAAATAACGTTCGCAATTATGCAAAATAATATATCATACTTAAATTTTCTGTATATCATTCTTTGTGTCATTGAAAGTGCACTATACGTTTCAAAAAAATATATCGATCCTTTGACGTTTTTCCTTTGTAAGACATAAAAAAGCTTTGAAAAAATACAACATATTAACAAGCATTGAAAAGCCGTTTAAACTGGGGATAAATTTACTTTTATTACAATCTCTTATTTTTAGATAAATTAAAAAAAATGTTAAGTGGTTCATTTAAACCACTTTACATTTTTTAAAGTGGTTTATTTATATCGCTCTACCAAATATATTTATAAAACTTTGTATTTTTAATAGATTTAGTATTAGATAAAAAGAGATTGAATGTACAGTTATAGTATAGTTGACATATGAAAAGTAACATAAATAAAATATTAATGCAGTGAATTTGCTAAGTATGTATGTAAGTGCGCGAATGAGTGAATCTCTATAACAATAGAATTACGCTGTATAATAGCATAACTATTTTTAATAAGTTAGTTATTATCAACTATCCTAAACTACCTGTTTTTATCATTAATCTGACTGTTTAACTAGTTTCAGCCTACTGAGTTTCTTGATAGCCTAAATCTGTCTAGATAAGTGTTAAGAGGTCGGCCGAAATAGGCATGTTCCTATCTATTGTGAGATTAAATCCAAGGTCTTCAGCTTAATGTTAGGTCTTAATTTCATTGTGTGTGATGCCTTGCCATGCTTGGCAAGCTCGGTCAAGGTGCGTGTGTTATGTTAGACAGGGTTGGGTTTTTATTATTTGTTTATGTTTAACATACGTCCATGAAATTAAACATCAATTCAGTTAAAAATGTTTTAATAGAGCTCCTAATAATGAAAATATTTGTTTGGATACTCATGTTATAAATAATATGTCATTAAATGCCAATGTACCAAACATAGAAATACCAATATAAAAATGAAGTAGATGGGTGGCGTTATCGCATAACCTTTGGAGGTAACCCTTGCATGTTAAGAAAGTTAGTTAGAAAGTTTGCAGTGCAATCTGAGACAATTAAAAAATAAGTACTACATAATTAAACAGTTTGTAAATTAACTACACACAAAACCGTACATGGTGAGCATTATAATTAAGCAATACTATCAATATATCATAATTATAATAAATAAATAATATATAATAATAGTAACTGCTTCAGTGATACTACTTCAATTCAAGGTGTAAAACAACTCATTTATTTGAAACAAAAAATCACATGTGTTTTATACATTATTCTGACTACGAAAAAAGAGCAGAAACTAAAAGAAATTGTGTTAAAGATATTAAACAACAGAGGAATTAACATACAATAATCCTTAAATATATTTTTAAATACATATTTAACATCTAGATACAGAAGCAACACAAACGCTCATCACATAAATGCTTGTCCTGGGTGGAGAACGAACCCGAGAAATTTTCCAATTGCTACCCGATAGAACCGATTGAATATGCTCCTATGCACGATCCTTGAGTCCTTACTTCTGTTATAATCCAAGGACAGGTGTCGTAAAAGGCGACTGTACTGGTACGCAGTATTCTCGTCGCGAAATTACGCTCGTTGATTGCCACCACGAATGCCCAGCGCGGCAATAATAGACAAATTCCTCTTTCTTGGGGAATCCTATGTCTAACAGTAGTAGTTTTACGGCTGCTTTGATAATGATGATAAACAGTTAACAGCCATTCAAACTTTATAAATACGAGTATATACTCTGAATTCGTTGTAATCGCTAGTTCACCGAACCATCAAATGTTCATCCAGTTTCTTAATTCTTCAGGCCCTCTAAATGTTAAATTACAATCATATTAATATGAAATCAGATTGACTATTAGGTCACAACTTATTTATTTAAAAAATATTTTTATTTATACATGAGGTTTCTTAGATCTCAAATGGCATGTTTTTAAAAAGTACTGCAAAGCATACAAAAGGTACTCATAGGATGATTTTAGCAGAGAATATTAAGATGAACTTTGGTACATTTTCTTTAGGTATGTGTATATTTTTAAAAAAACCCGGGCCATACTTTAATTAAATGTTTCTTTAATTATATAACAAGTTGTGTTTTTTGTGTTGTAAATATCTCACTTTTATCTATTTCATAAATATCAAACAACTCAGAAATTAATATAGTTTCGAACTGCCGACGGCATTTAAACAAGTTTCGGCGTTTTAAATAACCAGGAATGATTAGCGAACAATTTGTGAAAGGCAACCCTATAATAGTCATAAACTACAAGACATCTCACGTATTTCTATAATTAAAAAGTACATACAATCACGCAATTCTTACCCAATTATAAAATCATAGACAGCAACTGACATACGCACGGACAGAGGAAGTTGTATGGCTCTTCCCTTTGCGTGCGTTCTTTTGTCACGGCAGCATGCGATGAATTATTCACGAAATTAGTGCCAAATGTACAAGGAAACCGAGGGGGGGTAGGCTGAGAAAGGTAACCGGACAGGGAAATGAAAATCATTGTTTGAATATAATTTAGGTTTACTGTATAGATAATAATGTAAATTAGATTTATTGTACTATCTTAACAAAAATATAAATAATAATATCATTAGCTACTATCATATATATATTTTAAATATTTTTATACCTTTTAATATATATGTATGATTATTTCAATCAATAAGCATGGATCTTAAATTTGTGTGATCGTATTGGAAATAAAATTATTGCTCCATTCAAATAAAACAGCTGAAAGTAATTATTTATTGTACTATAAAAATACTCAAATGCGTTAAAGCAATAGCATGTTACGGAATCATAATATTTAAACCTTAGAGAAGATATACTCTACTTTAAAACTTTAATAAATGCCTCAGGATGATATAAAGTCCAAATAAAATCTATGAATTCCTGAATAACCGATATCATCGACAAAATCCAGTTAATCGTTCAGTGACTCGCAAATTACTTTCAATGTTACCACGTAACACAAAGATATCAATAATACAACGCCAATCTTATTAATCAGAATCTTATATGTCAGATATGTCCAGTAACTTTACTGTTTCTCCTTTCAACACAAACACGAGGTAAACCTCATACAATGTTTGCATTTGTACTTCACTCTTACCTATTCAACCTACAAACGGCAGTTCGTGTTTGCTGTGTTCCGGTTTGAAGGGCGAGTGGGGCAGTGAAATTACGGCGTAATGTGACATTATATCTTCAGGTCACAAGGTTGGCGATATCCTCGTCATATTACAAGAGTCTATAGGCTGCAGTAACGCTTACTATCAACTGGAATGTTGGCTTGTTATGAGATATGTAAGGTATAAAGAGCAGCAAAATTAGGATGGAACCCATTAAAACTACTTACTCGCTCCTTTTAATATACAAAAAAAAATCGCTTTTGAATCATATGCAGTGCGACACAATATTCGCACAATAGCTCAAACTGGAGCATACTGCTATTTGAAGTTTTGCACAACGATTGCATAACGCGTATAGATTAATTTGTAATATGTTTCACGGTGGTCGCCGCACGATTCGCGGAAACTGTTTTCGGTTACTCATATTTTTAATTGTTGCGTTTATAGTGGCAAACGATGTTGGGGATTGAGTGACCGTCAAGGTTGTTGGTAAACAGTGGATTTAAAAGTGTTTTATAGCAGACTAGCTAACTAGGAGTGCCCTGCGGCTTCACTTGTGAAGTTGCCTCTAACCTAAAAAGATTGGAATGAAATTTGAATGGAAATGGGAAATTGAATGAAACATTATATTTTAGATATGGTATATAGTTTTAAATGTTATTTATTCTATGTTTTTCGGCGAAGATATAGCTTTAAATGATGATGAAATGATTTTTTTAATCGATCTTGTAGTTTTTGTGTTTAAGCGTAACAAACAAACGAAAAAAATAGTTTAAATAAAACATAATTATTGCTCTGTTTCTTTATGAAATCTCATTTGTTAGGCTTACCAAGATCAACTTATGATGACAGTACATACAATAATTACAATGTTCTTAGTCATAAAAACTGTAATAGATAAAAGGCTAGATCCGTATGCAGATTTTTATCTGTACGTAGTTACATATAATGAAAAACAAAAATATGTTTTTCACGACTTAAACACAACTTAAATATGCACAAATATATAAAAATATACACAAATATATAAAATAAATATTTCAATTAAAAACTAACAGCATTGAAAATATTTAATGTTATTCATATAGAAAGTGGCGTACTATAATCGTCTTAATGAAGAATTTCATGATATTTATCATGGCAGCTTAAAAACGTCTAATTGCCACAATTAGCATGCGTGGTGGCAATCGCTTGGCGACGGGAATGCTCCTGCCTATTGCCGCCCTGTTGCATTTGGGCTACTCTCTTACGGGTATACCGCCACTTTTCGGTCCCTGTACCTCAGTTGCCACTTACGACACCTGGTACATGGGGAGGTACTAATCTACGCTGCCGGTACCTCAAGTTAGATTATTGTGATGTTATTAATGCGAAAGTTTAGGTGAATATTTTGTACTACGCCGGTGGAATAATTTTATCAGCGCTTAGCAAACTTATTCGATTGAAAATTGACATAGAAATCGATTACAGTTTGCAATAGCACATATACGACATTTTATTCCGGAAAATTTCTTTTTTTTTATATATCACTAGGTCGGCAAACAAGCATACAGTCCGCGTGATAGTGAGAGTCACCCGCAGTCTATAGACGCTCGTAATAACACAAGGTTACACTGGCGTGTTATTAAAGTAAATGTTTAAATTCATTTGGAATTTATTTTCTTGTTTAATAATATCTGTAACACACTTGTTTTAAGATACACATCTCGGAGTCAGTTCTCAATTTATAGCATAGTTTTATAACATTTTTATGTATTTGAGAAATGATTAATTGGTAGTTTTAACATTTTTGTAATTAAACTACTGAACGATTTATGTAATAAGTGGAAGACTTAATAAATTTTCATTAGTAGCATTATTGTATGTTAGTGACAGGTTATTTTTAATCATGAGATCATAAATAAAGATTTGAAAATTTTCATTGAATATACTGCTAAATAAAAACAGAAATGATGATCATTTATCACAACTTGAAAGTTTTTGCATTGCACTGCTTCAATTCTTAATTATTGAGTAATTAATGTCATGTAGAACTGGCAAGTACTTCTAAATAGCATTTAATTATCGAAAAAAATTAATAAGAATATGGTTTGATTTAACAGCTAATTATAAATAAAACTATACAAATCGAATCTCGAGTTTTCAATTACATATAACAATACTCACGAATGAGTCAATCATTTTTCGCACCATGCAAAAGAAATGCAGAGTAAGCTGTTAACGGAAGAAGTTTTTTAGCTTGCTGAACAAATCTCGTTTGTCTCTAAATATTTGCCATATTACATACTACTCTTTTGTTTTTTTATTAATTTCCTAAGCAGTCAAGCCGTACTGGCAGTGTAGAAAAGTACCTCCCCTTTACCAGGTAACGTAAGAGGCGACTAAGGTACCGGAACCGACAGATGGAAGTATATCCATCTAGAAAAGTGCAGCTAAAATGGATAGGGCGGGATGGGCAGCAGCATCCCCGTTGCGAAAGTTGCTTTCTGCGATTGCTGACTCGATTGCCCAGCGCGGCATTTATCGGTAAAATTCCTCCTTCCTTGGGGAGGCCCATGTCCAGCAGTGGGCTTCCAATAGCTTGTATGATGAAGCGGACAAACAAGCGTCATTTTTCATTCATATCATATCATTTCATCGTTACTTATACACTCATATTACTGCCCAGTAACTTAAGCTTCTTTTACCTTTTAAACCGCAACGCAGAAATTAAGCCCATACTTTACGGATGTAGAATGTACTAGGGTCTTAGAAATCTGAAGTAAGTGGTGTCATCGTGCCCTCAAAAGTAACGGCCATAAATCATCAGTAATGCCGTGTTCGACCGAAATAGTGTTGTCGACTAATTATACAATTTCCAGTGGGCCGGTCTACATAGCATATAGGCGAGTGTGCTCACCGATGCACAATTGCATCACTGTATCATATGTATACTGCACTGTGACGATTGCATTGCAGCTTGGAAATAGTTGGACGTTATGACCGATTGACCTATGTGTCACCCCTTCCATAAAACTGTTCGGAACATATCATTATACCAGCCATTAAAACATACTGCTGGACATAGGCCTTCCCAAGAAAGGGAGAATGTTGCCTATAATTGCCGCGCTGGGCAAACGTGTTGGCAATCGCAGAGCGTAACTTTCGCGACGGGGATGCTGCTGCCCATTTTCACCCTGTGCGTTTGAGCTGCAATGGTTTGAATGGATACACCGCCTTCTGTCGGTTCTAGTACCTTATTCGCCTCTTACGACAACTGGTACAGGGGAAGGTACTATACTACTCTGCCAGTACCTCACCTCACCTCATATTAATCTGATTCCGAGATAATAATAAAAATATAACACAAACGGATGGATAGGCCACTGAATAATAAAACGTGTTATCATCATAGCAGCTGTCTATTGCTGGACATAGGCCTCCCCTCCAAAAAAGGGGGAATTTGCCCATAATTGCCGTACTAGACAAGCATGTTGGCAATTCCAGAGCGTAGCTTCGCGATGGTAATGCTTCTGCCCATCCCCGCCCTGTTGCATTTGAGTTACACTACTTCGGGTGGATACACCGTCTGTCGATTCTGGTATCACAAAGAGGTAGGTACTATTCTACTCTACCGATAAATGGTCAAATAACATAGTATATGTACTTGTCGAGCTTTAAAGTTATTTAAGGGTAAAATTGATCAAAATTTTATTACAGGTTCAGGCGTAAAATTGTAACAAACAAAGGTGTTTGTTTTTGTTAGACAGTATCTTAAGCTATTATTCCGCAATGAGTGAAAGCGTCGAGGGAAATTCTAAGATAGCGGCTTCGATTCGCGGACCAATATAGCTAGATTTAATAGAATCAATATAAAAAAATATAAGATATTAATCTAGATTTTTTTCAGTATATACCTTTGTTATTTCTAATCTTCATAATACCTTGCCAAGCTTATACTGAAACTAATGTAATGAGTCATATTATTTATGACCCTATATAGCATTAAACAAAATATTTATGTTTTTTGTTTATTTTTTGACAAGGAGAACTGAATAAATAGTAAAATGCGACACACTAGCAACGCCTCGCGGTTTTTCACGCGTTAAATTTTAGAACTTTCAAAATTAACATTGCATCCATGTTTAGCTCCGTAAGGGATGATCTTCGAAATGATTTAATACTAAATTTCATGCGAATAACTTTTAAAACGGCGAAATTTCATGCTAGCTTTGCACCCCCGTTTAACCCCGTAAGGGGGTGAAATTTCAAGGATCCTTTTTATTACTTACTACTTATACTTACTACGACGGTATAAAAGGCACTAATGTGTAAAATTTCTAACCCTCATAGTTAAGGCTCTCATTCAGGCAACTTCTCATTTTATATATATATTAAATACAGATATCCAATATTAAAACAAGTAATATATTGAATATAATATTTTCTAATAATGAATTTCAAATTTTTTAACTTCTTTCAAGGAATTCTGCAGAACGGTTGATGAAAGGTAACCGAAACGCCGATCAAAAAATGTAAAGAGATCGTTTTAAAGCCGTCAAAAGAGTATTTTTATCATTCGTTCATATCCCACTTTCGTACAAATTTGCCCGGTGGTAGGGTACTTGTGTGTTATAATTCGGTACACCGATTTGCACACACGTTAAGTCACAAGAACTGAGTTGCCTGGTGTATTAAAAAAAATGTATATGCCCACTGAACAGAACCAAAAGAGCAGTTAAACTGTTTGATTTCATAATGGTGGCAGCAATTGTCGATTTTATGGCGTAATTTGAAACGTTGCATATCAGACGTAACAAGCGTCGCGAAACAACACCTCCGACACGCGAGCCTCCGATAGTTCCAATACAAATATTTCTCGCTTTTTACACGTTTTAATGTCATAAAATATAAATGATTTTTAAATTTATATTTTATATATAAAAAAATTCGTGTTTACGGCATTTATTTCGGATAAACTTCTAAACTACTGAACTGATTTTAATAAATAATAATATTTATTTCCAACGATGTTACAATTTACAAATTGTATATATACATATTGTACTGTTTTATACATCTTGAGAGATTATTTAGTAGATACATTTTTTCATGATCAGCATATATAGTTAAGACGATACATCTATCAGGTTAGCTAGTTATTATTATAATTTAATTATCGTCTTCAAGGCCGTTTTAAGTTGCATAGTTTTTCATTACGTTTGCGAACCACCAGGATCTATATAAACCTAGATCTAGAATTAGATCACGTCAAGTAAATATTCTTAGAAAATGTATCTCCAAGAAATTTTCTTAAAACCCGTGTTAGTTGATCTCCTGGACTTTGTTATATTCCTAACAGTTTTTAGATGTATAATTTCATAAATAAAGTTTAGAATCACGACAAAATCATCTTATCTTTTGACCTTTAATTAACAGTCTACACTAAATTCATTTAAAATGCTACAATATAGGTATATACAAGAAATAAGATACGCAGTGTGTTTGTCAATGAATTGTTAATTCTTATTTACTACATTTTTCTTTTATATAAACATGGATAGACAGATAATATTAAGTAAGAAGCTTCAGTAACTCCTCACAAGCATATTAAATGTTACACTAAATGCTAAATAATAAAGACGAAATACAAAATAATCCTAACTATCCTAATCATATACTTAGGAAATAAACGAAATAAAAACGTTACTTATAGTTTCCAACCTCTCTTTCCGGGCGCATTTTTTCCGGGAGAAAAACTAATAATATACTAGCGTCTTTACGATGCAACTTACATCTCACTATGACAAATTTTAACATAGCTCGGCAACATCGTCTTAAAGATGTCTCATTGTGTTTTCTAAAGTATTAATGTTCAAACGAAAGCTGGGCGTTAATTGGGAAAGTGAAGATTGATGACCATCTTCGAAGTCTGTAACATATAGAAATATTTAGAGAAAAACAATATTCCTTTTCAATTTTCTTCTCTACATGTAAGTGCATATATATTTTTGACATTTTTAATGTATTGTTTGTTAACCTTGAAAAATATTATCATCAAATCTTAACTACTATGAATATTACATTAAGACTTAAGGTTAAACAAAAGAATGAAAATGATCGAAATCAATAATTATATTTTGTGGGAAACGAACTAGCTTATAACATCACCATAATCAGCTGTAGGGCGTCACTGTTGGATATAAGCCTTTCCAAGATTGATAATCTAAGAGATACGTTCTACGTTCGCTAGGCGCAGTGATGGATGGTATAGGGGACAAGCAGATAGCGGTATATCTATCAGAAATACCGTAATTCAAATGCATGTAGATAATCGCGCCCACACAGCATGTTAATTCCCAGTAATAAATTAGGAATATAGTTTCTGTTAGTATTCTATTAGGGATAGGGATTGGGCAGCAGTATTTCCGTCGTTACCACGCCGGCTCAGCGCGGCAATATGCCAGTGGCAAACATCACCCTTTCCGACTGATATGGTGAAGATGTGAAAAATTATAACCAAATTTTTGATTTTTTTTTAAATCTACGGACATTATAACAATGTATGTTTTCAATTATTGTTTTATTTTTATTATAGTTAAGTAACATTCGAGTCAATGATTTATTATTTAGTTGTCGAAATATTATGCAAATATATACCTAGTAAATAATAAATTAAAACCAGCAATGATTACAAATAGTGCTGTTACGTTGTTAGATTATTTTAAAAGCCCATCGAACCAATTTAATTTCTATTATTATTGGTGCAAAATAAATTCCATGGAAAATAAAGATATTTAAACATATGATTCAAAAATATAATTAAGAGTAAAAAAAAGATTGTGGTCCTAATCTTTACAAATTAACAAATAAAAAATGTTTAAAATACACTTGTGATGGCATGTCCATAATATATTTACATTATTAAATAAATAAATATAAACTGAGGGTTCGCTTTAGTGGGACGTGAAACAAATTTTGGTATTATATGTAATTTTATTTCCAGATGCGGGCTGTATGGTGGAGTGCGGCGGCGATAACGCTGCTCGCAGTAACTAGCGCCCTTCGGACCACACAGGTATGTGTAGTAGGTGTATTGAAGGCTATACAAACCGAGAAATGTACGCAAAACAATATTTGAGTATCGTTTAAAGAATCGAGTAACCATAAAATACGCTCTAATTGGACTTTGTCTCAGCAAATGTTAAAAGTACGCTATTATTTGGACAAAATAAAATAGTCTTCATTTGTGTTCCGAGGAAACATAATCAGTGAAATTAATAAGTGCATGTAGTTAACAATTAGTTATCGGAATTAGTTGATCAATTAACAGTTGAAAGTTATGCGGTGCGCCACCGGACTACGGTTGCTTTCCGCATTCGCTGTACGAGTACATGTGTCCCTTAAACAAGCGATAGATATTATAATGTGTAAGTCAGCCTTGTACTTTG
Source organism: Heortia vitessoides (assembly GCA_020976665.1). NCBI lineage: Eukaryota > Metazoa > Arthropoda > Insecta > Lepidoptera > Crambidae > Heortia > Heortia vitessoides. Next base: position 3,600,140 of record JACJUM010003237.1, on the reverse strand, counting down.
TGTTAAATACTTTAGGTATCGAGATAGTACAAACTGTAGACTCAGATTTATAATCACACCATACATTGTTTACTACTCTAGAAAAGTGAATTGAAAATATGCTAATACTGAAACTAAATGAATGAATGAAATTAAAGCTTATAAATTGACTGAAGATATCATAAATCATTATCATCATAGCAGCTGTTGAACGTCCACTGCTGGACACAGGCCTCCGCAAGGAAGAATTAATTTCACCTGTTATTTCTGCGCTGGGCAGGCGTGGCGGCAATCGTAGAGCGTAGCTTCGAGACGGGAATGCAAGTGCCTATACCCACCCTCTTGCATTAGATCTAATTTAAATTGATATGAACTACGACAAAATTAGATAAAAAATGCTGGAACTCATTCTATCCCTTTCGATAAGTAATCTTTTTCTACTACATGTGCCATTTTCGCCACAAGAGAATACTTGCTCTTAGTAACATCTTGCCTTTCAAATCAGTTCGTTAGGTTAGATCAGGCAATAACTGAAATTCAATACTTATTATTATCAATAAGGTCATAATCATTGTTTGATTATTATTCCGTATAATTAAAATTTTCCTATTTTACTTACGAATAAAAGAAAATTCGAATCAGCTTAAAGCAAACAGATACATCATCATATGCAATGTGGCAATACAATTAATTGAAATACATTCCGCTGTTTTAGTAGCCCGCTTGAGCAACAGGGTCACCGATATATCAATTGCACGGTGTGACTCAATAACAACCCTGCTGCCTTACGATAAGGTCGATTACGTCACAGCTCATGTTGCTACACGCTCCCTTACACCGCGAGTTAACACGCATTTCATTATAAAATGTACTAATATTCTGTTAATCTACGTTTACGCATGAAGCAAACATATGAGATTTTTTTTAAAATGTATATATAGCACGCGGTAGTATATTTGATAGTGGAAAAAGTTTAGGTATAAAAATGATGTAGTATAATAATTATTATTATTAACACATGTGTGTTTGTAATGTCAAGTATAAATGCGTTTGAAACCATACAAGGCTTATATTAAATACGATGTATAAATAATAATTGGGTAAAGTTATTAAGTATTTTGTTACAGGGAGCCATAAAAAATAAAATTATTTTTTTAACGGCTTTAGAACGTGGTATATATTACTTTTTACATTTTCTGTTCCAAGTTTTGTTTACCTTGAGGCAACCCTTTTGAAGATTGACCGGAATGAACGTCGCTTGTAAAAAGTCAAATAACCGCATTTTAAAGCAGATAAAAGACTAGTATTATAAAGAGTCGTGAACGTTTAAATGTTAGAAAATATTATTTAAAAGGAGTCAGGAAAAACTTCTAAAAAAAGTATCGTCACTATCTCTACAAATATCTACAACTCAACTATATCACTTTAACGACTTGAAATTGCAAACAGTCTAAACAAATTTGACAAATTTATCATGATTTAATGCATCAACAACTATCTATTTCATTCAAGAAGAAACAGTTGGTCCGAAAACTAAGTTGAAGTGGAACTAGGTCGATTTGCAGTCAGGATCTCAATATTAGTTTTTGCCTCACTTCTCGATAATTATCTACGTTTATTACTTGATTGATATAGTCTGTATTAGACGGATAATTTGAAGGCCATTTGATAACTTTTAAATGTGGACCAATTGATTCTAAGATAAAGGCTTAAGAGAATAGGTATTGTTTTTTTCCGAGAGGCTATCTTAACTTTTAAATAAAATCTAGTCGTAATAAGCAGTAATTACTATGATATATATAATAATTAAGCCGTATGGTACCGGGTAGAATAGTACCTCCCCCTGTACCAGGTGTCGTAAGAGGTGACTGAGGTACCGGAACCGACAGAGAGACAGCGGTATCTATCCGAAGCAGTATTGCTCAAATGCAACAGGGCAGGAATAGGCAGCAGCATTCCCGTCGCGGCAATTATGGGAAAATTTACCCTTTCCTGGGAAGGCCTATGTCGAGCAGTGGCTATTTTATGGCTGATATGATGATGATGATGATACAATAAGTATATAACTGTATTTTTTATGTGTATATACAAGCAAAAGCTTTATCAAGTTGCTTTGGAACTATATAGGACTGTAACTGTACCTTTGACTGTTTTTTTTTAAATTTTTGATTAGGAAACAAACGATATCCGGCGACAAAAGGTAATAAAATGCTAGAGAAATTTGTAATTTTAATAAAAAAATGTAGATAATAATTTTTCACCATTGAAATTGGTCATCTATTTTAAAATTAAAAATCAAAATCTGAATTAATATTTCAGACTTTGGAACAATTATATTAAAACGAGGAAATCTCGTTATTCGCGTTTATCTTATTTTTTTCTCGCACTTTTACACATTTACTCCATCCATTTTATAGGAAATGCTTCTTATGTCAATATTCCTACGAAATTATATACATAGGTCTACTCAAAAGACTGCATGCGGATTGTATATTGTTCTTGATACGCTGCGCTGGTATCCTTTTCAGGACTTTACAGTCGAGTATTACTGGACAGTATTTATACATTGGACAGTATTTACTGTAATAATATCTATATAACCAGCAAAATTCAAATAAGTTAAGCCAACAGGCTTAAAACATCATGAACAAACTGCTTTAACTTGTGATGCAACTAAAACATAGCCAAGTCTTACAATTTTCTGATGTTTGCGGTCGAACGGAATACGAAAAACATTGTGCCGATACGAAGCCGTATCAAATTCATCAGAGCCATTCAATTGTTTGAACGTTTTAATTATCGGATCAAATTGTCTCGGTGCGGTCTAGCATGCCGATTGACAGACATCTCAAACGGTCAATGTACCGTCAAATTTGGCGTTGGATCATATCATATTATCATAGTACCAGTTACACTGTCAAATCACTATAATATCGAGAGTTGTCGATGCATGACGTCGTGCGGGCTTGTCCACTGTTTTGTTCTATCGATTATAACAACCAATGTATTTCGAAATTTTTCTATTTACGTTTTTTGCTAACATGTGTTGGTAATAGGATACAGCCACTTTTTTTTTAATACGCGCTATGAAATTGTATTGAATTGTATTTAAATAAACTGTTTGTAGACGCATTTAAAAATTTTGGTACTTTGCGAAATTAATTTTAAATTACTCGACTTATATTTTGGAATCCAATTGTAATATTGATGATATATCAGATGATATCTATAAAACACAAAACTAGTGATTTACTCATATAAATTTGTCAAAAATATGCAATAAAAATTAGACTCGGCAGATCATAATAGTACCTCTCTGCACCAAGTGTCGTAAGGGGCGATTGAGGTACCAAAACCAACAGATGGCGGTATATCCAACCAAAACCGGGTAGCTCAAATCATAGGGTCATAAAGCCCATAATTGGTAGTTCACAATCGATATATTTACCGAGTAATTTAAATTTTTAAATTTATTACTAGTCTTGTAAAACACATCAGTCTGACTAAGAAGTCTCTAACGACTTCGCGAGCTAATCGTACTAGATGACAGAAAAACCACGATGCAATTGGACAAACCCTTAACGCAAACCGCAGCGAAACACTTGAGTTCATTGTGAAACGCGATCGATCTGTAGCCGGTCAACTACCAAGGCTGCGATTGGTTTCATACAAGTAACGCCTATAGTTAACTTGATAAGGCATGCTATACGCAGCTGTTTGTTCTGGTATTTCTATAATTGTGCGACTTGCAGTGAACGTTTAGCTAATAAACGTATAAACTGCACTGAATGACACGTTTTACGGACAAACTCGTGAAATAATGATTGAAGTCGATAATTAGACAAATCGAGTCCGTCTCTTAATCTTAAGACATTTTGAGTTAGGTGCATAACCAATATATTTATTCCAAGAATTGAAGTAATAAGTAGTATAGTCACCTTCCATATAGATAATTAAACCTTAAAGATAATTAACCCTAAGCTTAAACTAGTGAGCAAAATTGGGTATTTATTAATTATTTAGAGTGCGTATGCTACACAAGACGTGAGGTACCGGCAGAGTAGAATACTACCTCCCCCTGAACCAGGAATCATAAGAGGCGACTAAGGTTCCAGAACCGACAAATGGTGATATATCCGATCCAGTGACAGGGCAGCTCAAATGCATCCCCTGTTAAAATGATGCTGATGGTGTTATAATAACAATAATAAGTTTCCACAACATGTCATACCCCAGCCTATGGACCTAGCGTGTATAGGCTGGGGCGATGTATCATCATATCATCTCAAGGAAGATGGATATCCTTATCTAGCACGTTGCCAATCTTGTCACTTAAAGATATTATGTCACATTACCGTGTATTTTCACCGCCTCTATCACCCTTCAAACCGGAACACAGTAATGCAAACTCTGCTGCTTGGCAGTTAAGTTTTTACAAAATATCGACTAGTTTCTTAGACAAAAGATTTATCACAATGGAAAATAATGTGTAGCTAATTTAATGCACGTTAAGGAAGAACGCTTTCAGCTATCAATAAATCCAAAAGGCGGATGCAAACAATTTGTAGTCTCCGTGCCAAACGATCGTCGACTGACTACGGCAACTTCCGATCACGATGTATGCAGCCAGTAATTGTATGAGAAACCAGTGTTAGTGGAACCACTACAACATTGATTGATTGAAGATAGATCAATATTTTTATTGCACACGATATTTATTTATCGTCGATGTATTTATTCATTTTAATTATACAAAAAACGTCCAAAATTATATTATGAAAAACTACATTAAAAAAGAGAAATAATATGTCCAATAAGCTAAAATGTTCTTTTTATTTAATCACTTCGACAAACAAGCATATAGTCCGCGTGGTAGTTAGCGTCACTTTAGTATTTATTTTACATAATTTATATTATAAAGTTTACCATACATCCCGGAACAACCCTAATCTTACCAAATATATACACGAACAATTGCAATTATGTATTAGGCCATATATACAGTTTAACTATTTATCAAAGTTTTTAATCGTGACGTATTTAACTGTTATACAATAAAGAATAAGTAAACAAATATTAATTTGATTTAATATCCAACCTGTTATGCCACGCTAATCAACCACAATTGTACTCGCAAGCCATGCAAATAGCAATTCGACTGTCGCTCATAAACACTACAGATTATGTTCGGTTTATAAATAAACGAATCAACGTTTTCACTGAATTTCATAACACTGAGCAAAGTCGATTAGTCGCATTCACAGTTGAAATGGATTCCACAGCGGATAGTCAACTCCACTTTCTAGAGGGCCAGCTTTTATCGTAGCGAGACGAGAATGCGTACAGGCAATCTTGCAATTATCTCGGTCCGTTATCCTATCTAATTTTGTTTGTCACGCGACGCGGGGTGTTGGTTTTAATGTTTAATTGTTATGTAAATGGGTGTGGTCACGCGATACGCGATTTGTGGGTAATTGACACTGGTAAATCACGCTTCTGTCGTTGTAATTATTATGTAAGTTTTGAGTTGTCATATCTCGATTGGAATTAAGTCTGCACGTGCTTGCCAAAGCTGGCTTCTTTGTTTGAAATCCCAAAGAACAGCCTATTGGCGTTAAAGCCTTGCAGCAATGTTTTCTTTTCGTCATTTTGTCTCATTGTTTTTTTTATATTGATGTGTGATGACAAAATATTTCTTTTTGTCCTACCAACCTTGATATTTATAACGCTGTAAATAAGTCTAAAATTAAACTATTATGCATATGAACTCCGAATATTATTTATAATGAGATATACTTACAAAGATTTGAAAATAATATAAGGGATGATAACAACGATCCGATACAATATCGTACCTCTATATTGGCTTACTTCAAAAAATATAATTTACCATAACGTCTTGAAAAGTGTATTGCCCTAATATTAATCATCATCTTATTAACCATTTGGAGTCCACTGCTGGACATAGGCCTTCTCAAAGAAAAGGTGAACTTGTTCCCATAACTGCCGCGCTGGGCCAGCGTATTGGCAATCGCAGAGCGCAGTTTTCGCGACGGGGACGCTATTACCGATCCCCGCCCCGTGTATATGAGCTACACTGTTTCAAATTGATCTACCACCCTCGGTTTTGGTACCGTAGTCACTTCTTGTGACACCTGGCACAGGGGGAGGTATTATTTTACTCTGCTGCTACCTCTCAGCTGATATTGTAAAGGTATGACGGGCCGCCCGGGCCGGACGGGACGGCACAGTTAGTAGTAATTCTATCTTGTACGCTAACGGTCGTCCGAGACAAATATTAATATGTTGATATTTGTAACTGATCCGTGTCTGGGTGTTGAATACATGTATTTAAGTATTATTAAATCTGTGATTTCCCTGTAGTCTTACGTTCGTAACAAAAGACCTATAAACGCCTTATCACTGAGTCCGGTCAATGTAATGTGTCAGGACTAAAATATAAAAAAAACTGTAAAATAATTTTAGACCTGCGTAAACTAGCGAATCAAAACAACATAAAATTGTTATGATCAATCAAAGCAGATATACTTTGACACATGAATAAAACATATCCAGAATTATATTTTTCACGTCGAAAGTGTAGTACAATGAAGATGCATATGTAAAGTAAACCGCATGCATACATCAAGAGTTGTTTGCAATAAGTGAGTTCAACTCGAGTTGCACTTTCGATAATAGCCCGATTGTTATGCATGAATATGTGTCGGTGTCGTATGATATACTCGTACGTCTTAAATGTGAAGGCTGTGCGTGCAATGTAATATTTTACATATAAGTTTTCTTGCGTTTTCTTGTTCGGTAAGCTATAGCATTTGAATTTTCCGATTTCAAAACGATCTAGTGTAAATGTTATGTTATTTTAAAAGTAAACGTATTTATTGGTTAGTATTATCATTTAAGCGATTGAATGCACAAAATATAGTGGCCCAAAGATATGGCCAAAAATACGGTCTTCGGTTAAGGCTATGGACCAGTTTAATACATGCTCAAGTGATTCTTATATATGCTAGATAAAATGTTTACTAATAAAAGTGGAGCAGAACTGTCATTTCTATCAGATTGTTTTTCATTATACCAGGTCGATAAATTATCATGCAATAAGCCTCACCATAGCCTATAGATACTGGATTATAGGATAGGATATTATTACAGGATATCACTTGCAAATTGACAATCTTAGGCCTTAAAAATATTTTGTCACGTTGTCCAATAATTTTACTGTATCTTTCACCCTTCAAACAAAAAAGAAGCTATGCGAACACTGCTATTTGGCGGTAGAAATACAGGCGGTAGAAGAGTGAGGTACCAATGCCCACGACCTTTGAGATCATATATATATACAAAATAAAACATAATTGAAATGTTTTTAAACATAAATAATGTTTGCTAACAATCTTAAAAACTAAAAAAGAAATAAATACGGCTTTTATAAATACCCTCTTTCATAAATCAAGTCCTTGAATGCTATAATAATACAATCATTTAAAATGTCTTGTTTTCTTGCATGCACGATTTTGAAGCAATCTTTTTATAGAAACTAGCGTGTGGCGGGCATGGCGGTATTTGAAACGATGCGCTCAAATCGACGAAGCGATGCAATTTACGAACAATTTGCGGCTCGTGTTTCGGCCAATCTTCTGTCATTACATACATACTCTTGGACAGTGCTGTTGGCTAGGTTTTAAGGTGTATTTTTATATGTGGAATAGTTTATATTAAATGCATATGAGAGTATATGGCCGCGTAATGCAGTCATAAAAAGTGCGTGCTGGACTTAGACCTCCCCAAATGAAGAAAATTTTCTGACCGAGGAACCAACGGATGATGGTATATGTATCCAAAACAGCGCAGTTTAAATACAACAGGGTGGTGATGGGCCGCAGCATCCCTGTTGCAAAGTTACGCTCTGCAATTGCCATCACGCCAGTACAGCGTGGTGACAATTACGGACAAAAATCATGCTTTTTTAGGAAGAGGACAAACATGTACAGCTGATATGATGAGAGTATATACTGGTAACGTATTGGTATAAAAAAAAGCCTGATTGCACTGTCGGTAGTGTATATCTTGTGCTCCAAGTATCGTGGGTTCGATCTCCACCCAGGATAACATTTATACGATGAAGTGAATTTGTGATTAAGTATTATATGTAATAAAATTGTTATTTCTCTGTTGTCTGTTACACAAGTGCTTTAGGTATTGAAGTCATATCAACGTATGAAATGTTGTGTGAATTTTTTTTTCATCATTACCATAGTGTACCGGACGATTTGACATTTGGGATGTTCTTGACGGGTTGATAAAAAACTTGGCTGTATTTCAACAATGAGGTTCAGGGATTATTCGATTATTCTTCAAATCATCGGCATATAATTATGCACACATAACTATAACAATAATATGAAGTTTATTGTCCGTCAGATCAATGTTACTTGGATTGAGTGGTTAATCAGCTTAGCAATCACTCAATGTTTTTTCGATCGAAATTAACGGTGACATACAATATTTAAAGTCATAATCTTAATGATGGTCCCTTCTAAGTACTCCTATAGAAATAACTATAATAGACTCCAATATGATTACTGGAGGTCAAACCACAGAGAAGAACAGTAAACCTATTTATGTTTATGTGCTATGATTTAGCTCCATTATATATTTTAGATTTTGCAAATCTTTATAACATTTAAGGTTTTTAAAGTATTTTTGATTACAGATTATGCAAAAGAGTATCATTATCATCATTATATCAGCCAACAGACGTCCACTGCTGGACATAGGCCCCATAAAATATACGCCACAGCGCAACCTTCACCAGGTATCTTTACCTCTGAGGGATAACTTTGACGGCTATCGTATAGCTATAACAAACAGCTGAATTATGGTACATTTTTTACGTAAAGTTGATACAAATTAAATAATTTCTACGAACTTTAGTATTATTGATTTTTCGTGTAGGCCACACTTACCGCTTGTAAAAGTCTCAGGTAATTAATTACTGGATAACTTAATAATATTTTTTTTCCGTAAAATCTTGTATATTTACCTAATTTCGTGATTAGTTATTTTAAGCAATTATGTTACGGACATCAGACAACAGAGGAATCACAAATATATATATTTAACACCCAGACACAGAACAAACATAAATATCATCATATAAATATTTTTCCTGACAATTTAAATATATGAGTGTAAAGAAGATAAATAAATTATTGCTTAATATCTTATAATAATTCTGCTTAATACTTGCTATATTGTTTATTAACAATAATCCAAAGGCAACTTCATGGGGTTGAATCGATACTTCGTCTAATATTTTACAAGATTACGCATGGTATAGTCGGGGTATATTGATGCAACTAGTTGGGGGAGTCCGTCTCACTTGGTGGACCTCGGGGCAATAAAAGTACATAATAAAATTAGTAAAAGCGTTGTATGACAGGAGTACTCTATAATTAGGACTCAGGTTGCAATATCTAAATTTAAGTTTTCTATATCTTCATTAGTGGCAACTGTAGAACATAAACAAAACATTGTCTCTCACGGGTCAAGGTCTAAATTTCTCGCATTAGTCGACTGTCATGCCATGGCCATTATTATCTTTAGCACAAAGAAGCGAGACACGCTAAGTATATGACAATGAAATATTATAAAACGAAAGAAGTTGAGTTATATAACGATGGCATTGTTATAATACTATAATACAATATGCGTGTATTCTTATTTATGTATTTAACTTTTTACACTTTAAAAAATACAATGTACCCGGGGAGGATTTAATGCCTAGTGGAATTATCTACTTGTCAACCATCGGGCAAAACAGAAAATATATTGTACTAACTGTGCTCGCGACTTCGTCCGCGTGGAATAGTTTTATGTATACCATGCCTCTTTACCTTAACTTATATGAACTTTGAATGTCCTGTTTATTAATATCGAATAATTGGCCTGAAAAATAAGTTTTAAGTTTTTAGCTCTAAAAATAGCGATACTTCCATACAACTTTTCATCCCCCCTTTCAACCTCTTACAACCCTTATTTCGAATTAAAAAATATAGCCTATAATCCTTTCTCAGGGTCTAAAGATTGTCTGTGCCAAATTTATTCAAAATCGTTTGATAGGTTTAAGCGGGAAACCGTAACAGACAGACAGATAGACAGAGTTACTTTCGCATATTAGTAGGGATAAGTAGGGTTATAAATATTACTCTTTTGTGTTCCAGAAAATCATAAAATTGTACTAAGAGTTTATATTGCGGAAAATCTTACGTTTAAAAATGACAGTGATATTATAAATTCGTCTTCTACGTTTTTAATAGTTTCTAACGTGTTTACTATGCATAATAAAACTACTCTTTTAAAGACTTTAAAACGCGGTTACATTTTTAAATTTTTTGTTCGACGTTTCGGTTTCCTTGAACCTGGGAACCGTTCTTAAAGTTGACAAAATATTCTCTAAGTTTTTTATTTGTAAAACAATTTAAGTAACAAATTGGTTAGGTTGAGCTAGTGGCTTACCATGCGTATTTTGGCCTAGTATGGGAACGTAGCAAGTCAGAACGTATTGGCAAAGTAGAGATCCGCGATGAGTGACTCAGCGCGACATACCTCTCACTTTTCTGTAAAAGTCAAGTGATCTAATAGATTATATTATCGGTTGCCAAGAGCATAACTTATAATTTACCCATAATCAACTAGGATCATGGCGTATACATCGCACAATATACAAATTAAATTGAAAGCGTAAAATAAGCGTTCGTTTGAAATACAAAACGAGTTCACAAACTGGGTGCGACATTTAGCGTTTTGTGCAAAATCGTTGGGTGAGAGAGTGCATTTCGCTACATCGGGAACTGGCAGATGGTGGTAAATATGCGATAGCTATGATCGGTGATTATTACCACGTGACCATTACGAGTTAAAACTCATAGTAATTGACCCCATTGGAAATATCATTTACTCTTCTTCATAGCGCAGACATAGCGCAGATGGTAGTGATCCTAACTTAAACTTTTAGTGACATAGGTTCCTGTCCCATCTAAAACGACGTATATTTGTGGTTGCTTTATTTTGCTTGGGTGTAAGAATATATATTTAAATATTATATTTGTGATTCCTCTGTCATCTGGCATACAAACCAGAATTGCAATAAGCAACTATCCTTGGATTCAGGTCAATGTATGAGATGTTGTGTGAATAGAAGCTAAGGAATATATATTGCCATTTAATGGACTTTATTTTAACGAACTAAAGAACTGTTTACTGAATAATGTAACTAGTTTACCCGGCGATCGGATTAACCAATAATGTAATAAAGTGAACGTCGAATGCGCATCTTTCACACCGCAACTTGGGTAACAGTGATTGAGGAATCTGCCAAACCTGTTCTTGATAACATAGTTCACTTATAATTTAACACTACCTGATGTACATTAGAACAGTCTAGAATGTAATGTAAAATGAGAAAGTAGTGAACTGCAATAAATTTACTGGATATTAAATAGCATTATGCTAAATATCACATGGCATTTTTTTCAAGAGCACTTTTCACCTTCGAACATTGATAGCGGGAAACTTGGTTTTATTGACGTCTCCCTGTTTGATTTAGATTGTGTTATAATTAGTTTTTTTACGCCAAAATCTATATATTAATACGTGTAGAATAAAGTTAAGTTTTATTATCTTTACCCTTCTTTAAGGATAATGATAAGTAAACGTGAAAAGTAAAAAGTTAAAGTAGAGAAGAAGTGACTAAAGTTATTTTTTTAAACAACTTGCACTAAATATTCAATTAATTAAAATTACCATTACACGTATTGGTTATTTGACATTACTGTTTGACACATTTCATACCTAAATGAGGTCCACATTAATTATCTATTTTTTGTCAAGCAAATAATGAAAGAGGTTTTATGAAATTGATTGAAGTTATTCCTTATAACGTAAGGTATTCTATTTAATATACTTTTTCTGCTAGTGATAGTCTTGTAAAAACATCTCCATTATATTTGACATTAACTATCTGTAATTATTTATTTTACCTAATTTTTTCTCTTATAAGTGTATTAATTTGTATAAGTGCATTTATATAGCGTCTAAATATGAAAAGATGTCTAGCTATTGGTGTTAATTACAACAGCACTCAACTGCATTGTCTGCTCTGCTCCTATGACCCGCTCCCCAGCCTTGGCTTCTAATGGATGTTTCACTATCAAGATCTGCTAGCACGCTGCTTGCAATCGAGAGAATATATCAGTCAACACCTGCACGAAACGAATTATTATATATTGCAATATGTAGGAATAGAACGATAATGAACAGTAGTTTACATTCAAATTAGAATAAAATTAAACCAAATTTTTTTCGTGATATAATATATACGTAAATAGTATGTAAATCTTGTATTATATTAGACTATATACTCACACATTCACACATATTTATTCACACCTATATGCGCATTACAGAGCATAAGTGTTGATAAGAACAGTTGAAGTATCCTTTTGTTGAATAATGTTATTATTATTATTCGTGAAGATTATGTAAGTCAAAACTTTTAACAACTTCATTATATCAGCTGTAGAACAATCACTGATTCATTCAGAAAGATAGAAACTGCATCTGCGCAATACTGCAGTTGTAGTCAGATCATCTGACAAAACTGGAAACACAGGATGCCCATCTTTACGGAGCACATCCTAGTACGTAGTCCCCTATTCAGAGAGCATCACTTATAATATGGATCTATTAGATTCATCGGCCAAAGTGAAACACCGAGCGAATTAATAATAATAATTCAATTCATCAATATACTTTTTTATTAGATTAGGTCGACAAACAAGCATAAGAAGCAGTCTATTGAAACCCGTAATATCACAGGGAGTCCACTAGAGCGTTGCCCAGTAATTTCACTACCTCTCTCACCCATTAAACTGGAACACGGTAATATGAACACTGCCATTTGATTATTATTTTAGTACATATAGAAGATAGTGAGGTACTAATGCAGTCGAATTATATAAGGTCTACACTTTTTACTATTAGACTTAAAATGTTTAAGTGATTGATAAAATCTTGATGGTATTTGACGGTCCTAGCATTTTTTAAATACTAAATATATAATTTCACCGTTATCTCTAATAAACGATATTTAGATACTACTCAGGTCAAGGTTGCAATTTAGGGTCAACGAAGTCATGACCACTATAATTATACAGTTGGTTTTTACGAGCGCTTCATGGGCTAGTGGGTAGATTACGTAAGTAATTTTTTAATTAGAAAGTTAATAATTAGCTGCAATTGTTGTACTGTAATATGGTGTTTAAGAGGTTCATTAAATTTGTGTAAATGTAAATAGAGATAAGTAATTGCGCTGCCGGATTATTTATTATACAGACGGCGTTAACAGGGCTACGGTTTAGTAGCAGAGTGAATAGTTTAATAAGTAAAAATTTTGTAGCCTACTATTAGTACGCTCTTTTTCATAGAAGTAAGAAGTTGGCATACTAGAGTAATTCCTCCTGTACAGGTGTCATAAGAGGCGACTGAGGTATCATCTCTGACAGAACGCAATCTATTCAAAACAATGTAGATCAAATGCACAGGGCGGGGCTAGGCAGCAGCATCACGGTCGAGAGAGCTGCGCTCGTCAATTAATAATAATAATAATATAATAATAATTCCCACAACATCTCATGCATTGACCTGACTCCGTGGTAAGTCGCTTAAAGCACTTGTGTTACGGACGTCAGACAACAGAGGAATTACAAATATACTACTTAAATACATATATTTTACACCCATACACAGAGCAAACACAAATATCATCATATAAATATTTGCTCTGGGTGGGAATCGAACCCACGACCCCTGGTGCACAAGACAGGATCACTACCATCTGCGCCATCGGGCCCGTCGCTAATTGTTAACACAATTGCCCAGCGCGGCCATTATGTGCGAAATTCCCCCCATCTTGGGGAGGCATATGTCCCGCAGTAGATTTTTAATAGCTGGAATGATGAAATGATGAAGAAGTTGTTACATTGCTGAATATGACAGTGTACTCATACGATACAGCATAACTCAAATGCAACAGTTCGAGCGCGTGGCGACGCATCGTAGCCACAAACAAAAAAATCTTAAATGAGACCGCAGAACGTTCGTTGCAGACCGCATACAACCATTGTTATTGGAAATCTCTCGGGCCAGATATGACGATCTACTTTTATGTAAAATTTTTCGGCTATAATATAATGTTTGAACATTCAAATTCAGATATTTTAGCTCCTGGGGAAACGTCCGATATAAAAATTAGTGCAACTATACCTAAATTTGAAGGCATTAAATATAGTTTGCTAGGCAGAGTGCGACTAAGGAACCAGAATAGATGGCAGTATATCCATCCAAAACAGTGTAGCTTAAATGTGTAGGGTAGGGATGTGTAGCAGCATCCAAGTTGCGAAAGCTGCACTCTGAAATCGCCAACACCATTACCAAGCGCGGCAATTATGCGTTAAAATTTTCCTTTCTTGGGTAGGCCTATAGCGGTGACCTTTTAATAGCTATAATGATGATAATGAAATAATAATGTTTACAAATACGAATATGAAATAGGTGTAAGTACTTGTTAACATTTGTAACGTTCAGCCTTTTAAGAACCTGACTAATGCACTAATATAGTGGCGTTAGTATGGACTAACACCACTATATAAGTGCTAGTTATAGACCTAATCTTTGATAGTCTATTTATTGTAATAACGCAGTGAGTGGGTTTTTACTAAAGGTCGCGAGACAATGATAAACGGCGTTTATTGGCGAGTGTAACCAATGTAGCAGTATTATGTATTATTAGACTGTGATAACTTTCAATATGTTAAAGGAATATGAGTTTATTACGATCAACTTTCTATCTGTCTATTGAATAACGTTTAACATTTGAACTTCAATTGAAAGTAACGAGTTTCCGTCGTCGCTATACATAATGGACTGTTGTGTGTCGCTATATATACTGTTGTGATCAATTATTTTTTATAGAAATTTCTACAATAATGTTTTTAGATATTTCTTTTTATTACACCAGGTCGACAAACAAATAAATAGTCCTCTTGTCGTTATCACAAGGATATCACTAACACCTTGGCTACCTTGTAACTTGAAGATATTATGTCGAATTAATCAGTAACTATTACTGCCCTTCTTGGCCTGTAAACCGAAAAACAGCAATGTGAACACAGCTATTTGTCAGTAGAAATAGATGAGTGTGAGGTACCAATGCCCACGACCTTTGTATGATGTCTACTTCAAGTACTTTAATATGGTTAGATGTTTCAAATTAAACATATTTGAAGTCAAAGTCAAAGAAGTGTTAACAAGCATCTGTGAATTAAAGGGGAAATAAACGCAGCACCAACTAAATTTAGTTATATTTATGCAAATTGTACACGGAAAATTTCAAGAATGCGTATGTACCAGCTATTTGTCCGATGTTATCTTTTCAATAATCCTATCCTGTGTTTTTTGATTCGGTACAAATAAATCTAATATGACCAAAAACTGGATTTTCTAATGAATCATGGGGCAATATGTGTATTTGTGTTGGTTCGTTCTTGCATATATAAATATGCATTTTATTAATCAAGTTAGTCTAATGTGAAGTAGGTTATGTTTAAAACATAATCACAAGATTTTTTCTAAAGATAGCTATTATAATATCTATTCTCCTTATGCATTATATATCAAATTATATTAATAATAGAACTAATTAGACTTAAATAGATATTATTGTACTGCATTCCCAAGCTAAGCGGTTAAATAACAGTTTTCTTTATGTATCTGTTTAAAATACAATTTCATACGTAAATTTACCAATCAACTTTGTACTCAATTTCAAATACGTAGAGTTAGTTTTGACAGATTTATATAGTTGTTTTGAAAGTTTTCTTTAAGAAAAGTGGTTGTACTTATACGAAAGAAGCGTGTTGTCTTAAGTTTCAAAATGTTAAGATATTTAATAACAATCTAAGTTATTTTATAAGCTCGGATAAAACTTTCATCAGTTTCTCAGTAATATAATATGCAAGTGCCATTCAGTCTGTGTGTTTCGGGCAGAAAGTAAAAGTGAACAAAACAATAGCGCCGTCACGTTCACACGAAGTCCGCAGCCCGGTTCAATTCTCTTTTTATATTGAACCTACGAAATGACATTCACTGCACATACATTTTGTTGATATTAGTTTTGTAAAATGACGCAGTCAGTGAACTTAATTGGAAATTTTTAATCAAGAAATATAATTAACTAGCTGCCTTAACAGACGTTGGCCCGACTTAAGTATGTCTATGTTTATCATAACAAAAATATTGCATTATATATTGAGATATAAACTCTTATCCCTCAAGTTGGAACAAACTGTACGATGTAAAAAAAAAAATAAAAATAGTGGTTAATCACGGACAAACACCGTAATTTTTAATGAAAATGAAATATTTTTCTTCGATTTAGTAAGCATAACAACGTTTATATTTTTAAATTAATTAGATTTCTTCAACTGTAGACTTCATAGACTTCACTTCATAATGCGGTGAATTTTTTTTTGGATTAAGAGTATTGTTTGTCGTTTCCTTAATTTACATAACGAATTCCAACAAATTGGTTGATTGATTATTCCGTGAAAAAATAACAACAAATAGATTTCCAATATCAGTGTAAACTACAATAAAAAATATATAATCAACAGTTCAAAAAATGAATATCTTTATGTAACTTGTGTTTTTTAAATACACATTTGGAGCGCGTTGATGTCTTTTATATAAGAAATACGAACAAGCGATTAACATTCTCGGTTAAGTGTATTTTAAATGTCAAAGATTTTATTTATTTTAATCTTGATTATATTAAGTGTGATTAATCCTTACTAGTATTATGGACGGAAAATTATAGGGGTATGGATGTATTCTTGTTACTCTTTCACGTCGAAAATGCTTACCTGAACTACATGAAATTTGGCACCCATATTATCGACAGTCCGTATCACTGAGCCTATTTTATATCCCGAAAACATGTTTCCGTAGAATAATTTTGGATTCGGATGATTGCCGCGGCTACAAATCTGCACTGTCAGTTTGATGATCAAATTTGCAATTCTCTCGCTTGTTGCAGTGTTAATATATTTAAAGTATACAATTATTAGCCGTTATGTATTTAAAATAAATATCGTCCAAAATGGCGGACGTCCTCTTGATTAAATGCTAGATAAAGTTCATCATCATCATCGTTTTTTTAAACTTCTAATAGCACTCAAGGCTACTCGCTCTACTTCTCCGGAATTTTCAACGAGATATTTCCACTCATTACCGAGATTATAGCTTAGGACCTAGACAATGACAACTTGACCTAGATTACTTAGATGTTAGAGCGCCGTAAGTGATATCAGTTGGAACAGTTAAAATTCATATAAATTAATATTTGTACTGCGTTTCACAAATGTGGTTGTAAAATATTTATTTAAATATTGTATTTGTGATTCTTGTGTTGTCTGATGTCCGTGACATAAGTGCTTTAAATTCGTTGTATTAGTATAGATAAGGAAGAAGTATTTAAATTCCTAATGAACAAAGTGCAGTATAGTGAAGTAATCTTATCTAAAATAGACAAGACAATACAACTCTAGTAAATACACAACAATATTTCCTTTTATTTTCAAGAATGACTCTTAACTCTACAAGCTATTGAATTCTAAAATCCATAAGCTACTTCTGTATAAATCTATTGCACTCAACAATTGATTGCAAAATGGGGCGTGGTTGTGTCTTGTACAACGAATGTGTATTACCTAAATTCGTGTCTGGTTTCTTTGAAGATTATTTTGCTATCAAGTACTATAATACAACTTTAGAAGTTAAGTAACTACTAATAGTAATAAAAAGCAATACCGCCCAATTTTGTTATTATTAGTTTTTTTAATGGCCTATGCCAAAAGAAGCCAAAAATTTGTTCAACTTAAATAAACTTAAACCACTTGTTTTACGAATATTAGACAACAGAGAATTACAATTATAATACATAAATACATATGCGTTATTAGATCCAGATTTATGCAACCACAAATGTACATGAGGTAGACCTTATACAAAAGTCATCTGCTTTAGTTCAGTCTCATCTATTACTACCGTCAAATAGAAGTGTTCACATTGCTGTGGTATTCCGGTTTGAAGGGTGAAAGAGGCAGTAAAATACTGGGCAATGTGACATAATATCTTCAAGCCACAAAGCTGGCACTAGTGATATTCTCGATACGATCACCAACAGGCTGCGGTAACGCTTGCTATCGTGTGGACTAAATGAGTATTTGTCGAGCTGGTCTGATAAAAAAACACTTCACAGTTTTTGTAAAGTACCTTGTATGCCTGGACGGTAGGAGGTACTGATCTATTGCCGGTACCCCATTGCTGGATAGTAATAAGTACTTTTAATGTTATAGATACTAAAAGTTAGCGGTTCTATAAATAGCCTTTGTACTGCATTTTATATGCCCTTCTATTTGCATCTGAATGAGTGGCCACACATAAATTAAAATTAAATACACAGCATAAATCTGAATAAAAGTCGATATTGTTGTTATGCTGTTCCATGAATCATGTAATATTCAAACGAATTACTGATGTATGTAACACTAGCGAGATGAAAGATGTATGAAGAGAAAGGATATACAATTGTAACATCGGTAATGTCAGGTAAATGTATTGGAAGATGTTGAACTGTGAGAGTCAGATATATTATATACTAGTTGTGCCTGCGAGTTCATCCTCGTGGAATAGTTTTTTTGGGTACCATATCTCTTTAACTTAACTTATATAAACTTTGAATTTTTCATGTTTATTTTAACATTACACACACATTAACATTTTATATTAACATTTCATGTTTCTTTATATCGAATCAATTGCTTGAAAAATAAGTTTCAAGTTTTTAGCTCCAAAAATAGCGATACTTCTATACAACTTTTCATCCCCCATTGCGACCCCTCATAACCCTTTTTTTGAATTAAAAATAGGCTATGTCCTTTCTAAGGGTCTAAATATTGTCTGTGCCAAATTTCATCAAAATCTGTTCAAAGATTTAAGTGGGAAAGCGTAACAGATAGACAGACAGACAGAGTTACTTTCGCATTTATAATATTAGTAGGGATCAGCCTCAAAACTGTTCTATGTCAAAACTTTCGTTTTATGTGGTAAGAGTTATAGTTTTTTAAATGTTGGAAAACATCTATTTGGGAAAAGCAAATATTGTTTTATTGTTAACTTTTTGGTAAATAAATAAGTAAGTTGCCGCAGGTAACCAAAACGTGAAACAACAAATGTAAAAAGATAAATAAACCGCGTTTTAAAGCCGTTAAAAAGTAAGAGTAGGCATCGCGTGAATGTTAGAGAATAAAAAATAAGTATATGAATATATAGAGATATTGGAGATATAAATTGTTCAGAGCTCAATCGTCAGATTTTTTTTGTTATAGATATTAAAAACACGAATGTTTCTGCCAGGAACACCGAGACCCAACTTAAATTTTGATTTGATTGACTGAATCAAACTTGATTGTTTTATTATGTACTCCACGTATTTGCTCGGATAATTACGCTTTTGGATTATTTAACACGCAGTATTACAAGACAAGAAATAGTAAATAAACTTGAGCCATTTTTTAAGAACAATCAGGCCCTGTTTCATTTTTAACCGGTTTTGTTTTGACCGGCAATTATTTAACCGCATGTTACAATATGCTTAACGGTAGGATACGGTGCTAGTAACAGTAAGTTAACAGCATATAACACACAAAACCTGAATTGCATTCCTGACGCAACAGTTATAGCGTGAATTTATCTTCTTAATGTCTTTGATTATATTACAAATTTCTTAAGAAAAAACATTATAATAAAAATAAAATAATATAAAAAATTATACACCTTCAATTGTAGATTTGTAGTAATTTTAAAACGTATTTATTTTATTTATGGATAACCCGGTTAATAATTCATCATCTTTAAAGTTTAGGAAACCCTGACCTTCTAGCACCATTCTTCAATCTTTACTATAAGATGTGTTTTTCTATTTTGATGATATATAATACATATCTCCCAACAGCAGAGTTTACACTGCTGAGGTCCGGTTTGAAGAATAAGAGAAGCAGTGAAGTTACTGGCTTATAATCTTCAAGTCCCAAAGATGATAACTTTGTGATAATACGTTGATGTTTACTATCACAAAGACCGTTTGCGTGTTTGTTATCTTGGTCATATATAAAATGTATATATTTATGTTTGAGTTGTAGAATGACTGAAAGGAGATGATTGCTTCATCTGCAGGAGCGGACCTGTAGTACTTTTTAATGCATTTATATTTGCTCATTCTCTCATTATACCCATAATGACATTTTGGAAATATTGCAACGTATTAACAAATTTAAACAAAGTTCGCATCTTGAATGTGTAAATTTCTGCGGTTGTCAAAATGTCAGACCCAGTTACATTCACGGACAATCCAATATTACACGACCTTGGTCAAATTGCAAATACTGCATTAGTGTCTATTTTTGATTAGTGCCTGAGTTATAACCCATTATGTACTATTATTTAAATTTATTCAATTGTTTGTTGTTAATGTACAAATAATAACTTGTTACTTCAAACAATAATTTTAATATTTTTTATGATAACTTTGTATGTATCTTTTTTTAATATAATTCTATTAAGTGGCGGTAGGCAAGGCATAGGTATTATAGTTAGTATTAGGCTAGGCGTAGGTACTATTTTTATTTAAATTTTTTATTTAGCATATAAAGTTGTGATGGCAATCGAATTCTTATAGTGAATACCATCTATGTAAGTTGGAGGAAACTCAGGCCCAGTCAAATCTTTCTCAGATTAGTTACAGGCACACACTCGAGCTAGCAGTATTATTATTTTAAATGCTTATTACATTTTTATTGAACCTCTTTTTAGTAGGGCGTTTTATTTAAATTGAGCATAATAACTAACTTGGACATTTCATAGAGTTAATTGCATGACTGTTGGTACTTATAAATTAAATGGTTTTAAATAACGATAATTTTCTAATATTGCACTTGTAAAGTTTAAACAGCGTTTATTAATTATTTTTATTGTTACAGGTATGCATCACACATGCTGTTTTTGAAGGGTAATATATATATATATATATAAAATATTAAGTTATATGTATTGAAGTATTGAATGAAATGAAACATAGTTTTCAACTAGTTTAATTTGCATGTAACCTTCACCTGAGCTCGAACAATTGGCTTGGTTGGCTGTCCCGCGTTTATTTGTTGTTGTATATTAAATTAACTTAAATTGTATTTTGTGTTTGTCGTCATAGCAGTTCTCAATACCTTCACTTTCGTAGCTTATATATCCACTAATCAAATTAAAGCTATTTTTATTCTAATAAACCTACATGCACTTTTTGATACAAAAAAAGACTATACCTAGTTACAGAATCAATGTAATCATACTGTGCATTATTTTTAACTCGGCGTATTTTTATAGCCCATATTGCAGTGGCTGTTATAACGTAAGGAATATTTCTTTTTTATAAAGCCTTTTGATAAAGCTAAGCGGCATGGCATGTCACTGAAAGCCCCGGGCTTTGCACTTTGCTGATACTGAAAAAAGGGGCGAACTGTTTCGTAATCATTACATCTTTGATGGGTCCCAATGGTGCATTAGGTAGAGTCCCATAGGTAGGCTTGATCTATGCTTATGGTAAACATATGAGTGCTAAATATATGTGTTTGTTCTGTGTCATGGTGGTATGTACTCAAATTGTAATAATTTTTTTATTCCCCCATCGCCTGATACCCGTAACACAAGAGCTTCAAGCTACTTATCTAAGAGTCAACGAAATGTATCATTTATTTACAATTTACTTCTCTCTGGCTGACAATACAATGCAGGCCTTCTTTAAAATGAACTGTACAGAGTCATAAGGAAGAGCCGGACGAAAAAATTTGTGTGCATATATCGAATTTACTGTGATAACATGAACAAAGAACAAAAACAAATTTTAAAATAATTTACACGTATCTTTTCTTTTTTGTTCATTACTAAAAAAGAGAAACTTAAAATGAAAGCGTAAAATAACAAGGGTACAGTTGTTGTTGACAATATGTGGTTGCAATTAAATTCCAACTTTAACATACGTAGATTTCTATTAGAAAATTATCTGTTTTATTTAATAAAGACATTTTATAATATGATTATTTATCTATTGAGATACATAAATTTTCACACGGAGTCAATCTTTTAATGCTTGATGACCTTTAGGAACATCTTCAACATAATACTCAATTTGATGCCTCGTCAGATTGTATCTGTCTATTTTATAGCCGTCTATTTGTTTGGTGAATGGACAGACACTATGACTTGTGTTTTCTTTATATCACAAGGTTCTTAGGCTTAAGTGGAAATCGGAGCGTAAAGTAATCTTAAGTTAAGTAATAAAATAATTGAATATTAGTAAATAACTCAGTATCATGTATGGTTATGCAATAATAATTCATAATTCAGTAGTATAATATTTGATGGTAATGTTGTTCTAGATGATTTAATGGTTATAGAGTTTAGCAATAAATAATTGAGATTATCTAACGATTTAATTAGTTGGGTACTGGCCGAGCAGTACTCCTCTCTATACAAAGTGTTGTAAGAGGCAATTGAGGTATTGGAATGGACAGGTAGCGGTATAACCTCAACAGTGTATATCCAATGCAGCAACAGCAATTGCCAACTACGCTCTGAAGTCGACCAAAAGACACCTCGTTGACCAAAAGTTACAAATTTTTATCCTCTTGGAGTGGAATATCCAATAGCGGGACTTCGTACGACTAATTTCGTGATAATCAGTTGCAAGCATAATCATTTTCATAGCACTGGTAGAGTATTATCTGCTAGACATATGCCTCACCAAGAAAGGAGAAAATTTGCCCAAAACCGTCGCGTTGGGTAGGCGTGGTGAATACCGTATCACAAGTGCTTTAGGAAACGTATCTCGGACTCAGGTCAATGTATTAGATACTGTGTATTTTTGTTTAAATTGTATAATTTATTTTTGAAATTATTCTTAATTGCTGTTCAGTCCTTGAACATATTGGCAAAGCCAAAGTCCTTCATATATCGGGAATTGAATAATGCTCAAACATCGCACATCTTAATAATAGGTTGAATAGAAATTATAATTAATTGTCGAAGTCCTGTTTTCGGTACTCTAAATCATGTCTGTAATGCGACATAATAATTACAGTAAATTCATTTTATAGTGACCTAAATCTTGACTAATTTCTTCAATTTCTTAAATTATCGAGGTACAGTACTGTGGTGACATAGATAACTATGTATTTATTGACAAAATTTGTATGATATATTCTAGTAATATAGAATGGTGAGATCTTGCATTAAAATAGATGAAATTTTAGGTTCATCGTCTTAAGGCTACGTACGTCTTAATCCATACTAATATTATAAAAGGAAATATTTGAATGTTTGTTCGGTATAATTGCACTTAAAATCTACTCGAATAATTTAAATTATAATTCATATATAAAATCAAACTATACGCACCTAAAATAGACGTTTCATCATCTAGCTACGGTTCGTGAATGCCTCTATGCCTGCCTAGTGCAGCTATTATGGGATAAATTCCCCCTTTATTGGGGAGACCTATTTACAGTAATGGATGTTCAACATATAATGACGATGAAATCTGGCAAGAACAGAAATATATGTATAGAAATAAGTATTAGACCGACAGATGGCAATATCCATCCGCAACAGTGTTGCGCATAGGACGAGGATGAGAAACAGGATACCCGTCGCGAAAGCTGCGCTCTGCAATTACCAATATGGGAAAAATTCTCTCTTTCATGGACTTGGCATATGTCCAGACGTAGAGTTTTAATGGCTGATGATGATATGAAATAAAAATTTTCTGTAAAGATTTTTTTGTGGAGCTATATTGGAAATACTTCGAATTTATTCGTTATTTCGATACTTTATCGGCATTCGATTATTCAGCAGCAAGGATTTTTGTGATTGCCATACCTGCCACCTGCATTTATATGAAACGCTTCTAACCGGCATATTTTATCTATCATGTTTAAGATATAGGATAATTTTGCCGTTGTAAAGTTTGCCATAAATCATCTAGTTTTTACAAATGCAGATGATAGCTGCTTAAGAGGTTTTATGCATAGGGAAAAAAGAAAGGTTTTATGCATATTTATGATAATATTTACTAGAAAAATATCAACTTGTCTCAAGGTTCAGGTGGGTTTCGAACCCGCATCTTTCCCATGCCAAGGAACTGCACTGCTGTTGTTTCTATGCATAAAACTGGTTGCTTAAAACTTGTAAAAGTTTGACATTTGAGTGTTTGTAGGTAATTACGTACATTAAAGATAAAACTCTGAATCCTCACATAAAAAAACAAAATGAACACTAGGAAGAATTCGACGTGTCTAATAAGCTCGCAATAGCACAACGGTAGTGTAATTTATCTGGCATAGGAAAGATGCAGGTTCGAGTCCCACCTGATGCTCGAGACGAGAGAGTTTTTTTTGCCTAGTAAATATAATCACTGGCGAAATCTGCTTGAAATACATTTAGTGGTCGTCGTCTCCAGAGAGATTACTAATTTGACTATATTTTTAATATATATTACAGAGAAAGTTTCTTTTAAGAGGTCCTGGATAAGTTGATCTATTACATCTCCATACGTCTGTCTAAGTAGACAGTTACGTTTGTTATAACTTTATGTTCCCAAGGATCAATAATGTATTCTGTACAGCAAGGTAAGGTCATTGGATCAGCTCAATATGAAAGTTTGGCATAACGCTCAACTGGCGCTGAATTATAATGTTCTTGCGACACTTAGAACTGCACAGATTTCAATCTCATGCCATCGTGTAACACTCGGATGTTCAGATATGTCTAGACTAGTGTCGAAAGTGCGACCTTTGGTTAGCCAATTTGTCATCTCAAACTAGATTTTTGTTCCGATATTTTTAATATTTTACAAAGAATTAAAGAGAATCGAAAGGATCCGGATTGCCTTGGTGAAAGGTATTGAACAATACTAAGACTTACTCAACATCGGGTTGTGATTTTTTTAATAAAATCTTCTGAGATCTGAGATTTTGGAATTAAAGTCACTCCTAATAAAAAGTGAAAGAAGTATATTAATTCATATTAGTGTATGGTTAGGTATGATAATAAGTAAGGAACACAAATTGTTTCTAAGAGACCAAATGAGAGTAGATAATAAATAATAGTTTGACGGAGGTTATGAAATTAATCTCTTTATTTAGGCGTTGGATTTTTCCGCTGACAATCTAAGTTTTAATTTCACAGTAAAATCCCATTTAAATATTTCTAGATCAATTAAACTACATCGGTGTAATAACATTGTATGCTCATATAAAATGTCACGGGCTAATAAGTCAACAAACTGACGGACACGTATACAAAGTAATGACAGTGAAAGTGTAACCTATTTAGGAGTCAGCTGCTTAGTATGCCGGTCATATAAACCTTTATGGCTGTTGTGGCAGGCTCAGAAAACAAGTGACTCATTTGTACCTGACGCTATGCAATTGTTTGTGTTTTTCTGCGGCCATGCTATCTTCGGCTCTATTTTAGGTTATGTGGGACAACAGTGTTTAGTTTTAATTTTGTAAATAGCAACAGTTTTGTTGCCGCGTTTATTTTAAAGTCTTGGGTGGTGGATGTTGATTCTCAGATATTTATTTATTTTTCAGAATAAAAACGCAATAAAAATGATATTAATTTGATTTGTTATTTCAATGTATAGTATTATCAATCTAAAAGTTACGGAGAATCTAAAATAAAAATCTTAAGCAAATATTGTTCACGTGTTAATTATGTATCCACATATATAAATATTCCACAAGTATCTTGAAAAAAATTCTTATAAAGAATTATGTGATTGCTTTTTGAAGATTTATTTTAATTTTTTTAAAACACTTGTATGATTACATTGGAAAAACTCTACTGTGAAAGAAAAGAAGTAATGTGCGGAATTTTTATTTATTAAAAAAGAAAAATCAATAATATCATCAACGGTTACAAAATACTAAATAATAATCAGAAGGTGCTGTCATCATCTCTAATATCAGCTGCAAGTAATTTAAGATTTCTGACACAGTATTAATCTTT
Organism: Heortia vitessoides; assembly: GCA_020976665.1. Classification (NCBI taxonomy): domain Eukaryota; kingdom Metazoa; phylum Arthropoda; class Insecta; order Lepidoptera; family Crambidae; genus Heortia; species Heortia vitessoides. Next base: position 3,573,902 of record JACJUM010003237.1, on the reverse strand, counting down.
CCGCTTCATTCTGAATCATCTTGTAAGTCGCGACCAGGCCCTCCTCGTTTCCACACGACGCCATCAGCGGTGCTGTTCTCTTCCCGGTGCCCCAGCTGCCTTTAGGAGTGAACGTCAGCTGGGCTTCCACAGCTAACACGCAAGCCACCACTACCAGCACTACCAGTATCTTGTACATGATAAGTTTGCAATCTGAAGAAGACTGTGGTAGTAGGAACCAGCGGCCCTATTTTTATAGTGGGGATGGACGTCGATGTCTGGAAGCCGTAGTTTTAATTTCGTCTTAATTTACTTGAAGACTTATATTCATGATTGGTTTGGTAGATATGTTTACTGGTTAACTATCGCCATGGTTCAGTGTATTTATTTTATCGTAAAGTGACATGAGCTTGCGCCTATAGTGACCTTGTAGTTCCAGCCAGAAAGTCTGTCTTCATATTGCTGGTTTTACTGGGGCGTGTTCTAAGTTCCAATTTCAGTTTTATAAATCAAATCTTAATTATCGAAAAAACCTCTAGAATTGTACAAAATGTTTCTGTTCCAAGAAATGTAATGTAAGTATCGCCTTAAGACAAATTTACCCTGATCTAAAGCTGGTTACATGATGCCGCGTTATTATGAGTAATAACAATGATTATGTTTGATGGTTTGTAATTTATTTGCATCCTTTATTTATTTTAGCAGATTTTTTATAATTCTTCATTGAGAAATTGACTTGATGTTGATTATTAATGGATTAGAATGGGTAATATTATTACATCAATATTACAGTTTAATGAAAAGTAATACTTAAACTTTTAGAGTGATTATAAAAAAAAATAATTTATGTAAGCACAAACTGTGCATTTGTTTTTTTTGTAAAAATATTCAATCATATTAATCACTTCCTTATTTTCTAAATCTTCATCTCAATTATCGTATCCATTATCATCTATCTCATATCCAAGCTTTTCTGATATTTTAACGTTAAAGTACTAATTTTTAAAATCTTTCATGATCGTCATCATCAAATTAGCTGTAGAACACAGCTGGACAAAGGCTTCCGATGAAAGGAAAAATGTTGATAATGTTGATGTTGTTTCAGATGGATTTAACGCCATCTGTCAGCTGCAATATCTCAATCGCCTCAAACGACTCTTGATTCAGGGAGGGTACTATTTTACTCTGCCTAATAAAACGTTAATAAAATAAATCCTCGTTTGACAGTCCTTGATTGTAGCCCTGGGTTTAGAGCAAGGCGTTCTTGCCTGTCCACTCTCGGAGTCTCACTCGCTCATCACGGAGAAACTCAGCTGTCATTACTTGGCAATATTGTTAATTGCAAATTCTTGTAAATTAACTTTTAGCAGAATATCAGTAACAAAGTTGTTACAAGTTTTCACTTTCTTTATGTAATATTATTAGTACGAAGATAAAAAATTTCAAAAAAAAGGTAATAAAAAGTATAATCCTGCTCTAGGTTTCTTCTTTTGTTCATCAATTCCTTAATTCGTCATGATACCGGTTTATAATTAAACTGTAGCTACCTGAAGTTTTTTAAAAATCTCTTCTATCTTATTAGCGCTTTTACCAACCGCAATATTTTCTCTCGTTTAACTCATATAACGAACGAAGATACTAATATTATTCATGATCCGTTATTTTGCCGAAGGAATCCTAAGTAGCACGATGTCTCGTATAAAATTAATCAGCATATAAAGTATATATGTGGAAATCAGTCTATTTATCTTAAGCTTTTCTGTGCATATAGTGTTTGAAGTTTGTTTGAAATACTCGAGTCTTTGCGTTTCATTTGTAATATATAGTACTTAATTATCTATTGGACACCAATAAATAATCTGTGGTACTGAATTACAGGTGACAATTATATTAATTGAAAAAAAAACAGCATAAATGGAACAAATTTGACAAAGCCGATAGCGTGGATGGTAGTGATCATGTCTTGTGCGCCAACGGTTCGATCCCAACCTGAACAAATATTTATATGATGATATTTATGTTTGTTCTGTGTCTGAGTGTATATATATATATGTGTATTTAAGTAGTATATTGGTGATGCCTCTGCTGTCGTAAACAAGTGCTTTATTGTTGATTACGTATATTCGATTTATGTCTTTGCCTCTCATAACCAATAAATACAGCACAGGTAAGAATAAGGTATCGATGCAGATATAGGGTATGCCTCTTTTAAAATATAGTTATAACATCTTCTACGTAGCAACACCTCTTGCCCAGAAAACAAATACTTCTATGATTTACTGCGCTGCTTTTATGATTTAAAGTAATTTATCAGCATTTTAGACGCAGTGCGTTAGTAATACGTTCTCCTAAAACCATTTAAGTATTAATGTTGTCCATAATCGCGCATATGGTAGAGATGATCCTCACCTAGATCAGATATTTACTAACTAAATATTTGTGTTTATTCTACGTCTGGGTGTTAAATAAATATAAGTATAAAAATTGTCGTTACTCTGTTGCCTGATCAGGCCTATATATGAGATGTTAAGAAAATTATTATTATATAATTATTAAATTAAATCTAAACGTCCAAGGCAACATTACCAGACACCTGGAGATATGTGAACGGACTTAAACATTTTGTAACAGATACCGATGATCTAATAGGTCAGACGATGCCCAGACATTGAACATACATTTATCAGTCTTGAAACTGTAGTTACGTGATCTGTCGTGATTGATCCAAATCGAGTTTTTGATCGGTAAACATTTGAGTCGTGCATGTGTAATTAGCATTCCTCGTTGTCTAGTGTAAATCAATGCATTAAGAATTAACGATTGTCTAGTATTTGGGTTTCTATTGAGCGCAATTGACGGGCCCACTGGAGCAAGTGTAGTACTATCTAGTGTGCCAAAAGTCGTGGTCAAACCCACGTTTGCCCCCCCCACCCATAGCAAATATTTGTATGATGAATATTTATATTTGTTATATGTCTAGGTATTGTTTAAATGTATCTAACTATTATATTGTAATTCTTCTATTGTCTGATGTCTGTAATAAGTGCTTTAAGCTATTTATTATTGTAACGTAATTAAGATCACGCCCTGCGTTACAATTAAGGGCAATGTTTCCCCTTTTTGGGGGAAGCTTATGTCCAGCAGGAGACTTTTTACAGTTGCTACGATGACGATGGAACTAAATGAAATATTATGAACTAAGCTTACTTTAAACCTTCTAGCTACTTAATAAACAAGCAGTGTCTGCCAGTAACATCTAAGTTCCTGATGAATTTAAACAAAATTTTTCAAACTTTTATCTATCAGGAATCAATAATCTACCGTTATTTATATTTTCCGCACTTTAATTTTCTGTCAGATAAAATATTAGGGCCCTGACTAGGGTGATTAAAATGGTGTGGCTTAGATTTCATCAAATACCTGAACATGTCAAGAAAAACATCGATAAGATCAAATGATTGATGCTTTGAAAGCAGTTATTGTACGTTGTGAAATTTTATTACCAACTCTGCAATTTTTCAATCTGTAATTCGGTATTTTATGATGAAAGCTTTTATTTAACTTGATATTTAATTTATATAATATGAAACTCAACACAGCTTCATTAAGGTCAGGTCGTAAATTGGTAATGGGATGTTCGCAGCAATGCAGTAAATACAATCTCACAATTTGATGATTTAATCTTTATTATAGGCTATAAAATTAGTTATAGTTTTATTTTTATTGAACTAGCAACCCGCTCCGGCTTCGTGCGAGTGAAATGAGAAAGAAATATTATTGTGATTTACCTCTAAAACATGTGTACATTACTATATAGGACATTATATATCTCCTCATGTTTAGCTAGCGTATACATATATGTGTATATATATAAACTGCATCAAGGTTCTTTGCGTAGTTTCAAAGATCTAAGGATACATGTTTTATACTATGTAGTGAAAGCGGTACATTACAACGGATCACTTGACAGGTACCGATGGCGCATTTCGTAGAGTTTCATCTTGTATGCCAAAGGTCGTGGGTTCACAAGACAAACATTTATATCATAAATTTTTCTATTTAGTTTATGTTAGGGTGTAAAATATGAATCAATGTGTTATATTTGTTTTCTTTAAACCTGTATCACAACTTAAGCTACTTATCTTGCACTTTCGTAGAATGACACTGTGTGAATCCTGCTGATATAATTTTGTAAGAATGTATATTTGTTACTCTTTCATGCAAACACTACTGAATGGAATTTTGATGAAACTTTATAATAATATAGTTTGTACATTAAAATAACACATAGGCTATAACTTATAATGATTTATCAAAAAAGTAATATTATAGTATTGTTACAAGAATTTATTAATAGTCATTGATAATGATTGTTTAAATAGATTACTTGTATTTCGCTATCTGGGTTTCAGAAACCTTTGATGAAACTTATCAATAATAGTAATTTCTGTTTCGAGTCAAAACTTGAGTTTAGTTAAAATCATAGTTATATGAAATAAGGACTAAATAACTTGTTATTTGAAATATGTACTGCAGTCAAAGCAGATTACCTTGCAGCATATTTCTTGTTCCATATTTTAAATGAATATTGCCTATGTTGCGAGCAAACATAACTGTCTACTTCGTCACTATAGTTTACTGCGCTCACTATAATAAATATAAAAGTCTTCTATTAGGACTAGATTCTTCTATACTACTTTTTTGGGTGTAGGAGAAAATATATATATATTACGGCAGTGCAGTTTGTATATATGTACATCACGCCTGTATCCCATTGGGGTAGGCAGAGACTATGCTTCTCTTCATGTTGCGATCTTAGCATACATTTCTCGCTTCCCTTACTCGCATTAGTCCTTTCATACACTCGTTTTCCATTCACTTCCGTTTTAAATATTTGTGCAGTCATTTTAAATTCATCCACCCTTTCTACATGTCCAAACTATCTCCATTTCAATTGAAATAATAATTAAAATATGTAGAAAAGATACAAAAATATACGATAATAGGTACCATAGTGATTCAATAAAGAAGAATATACTTACATAAAATAAAATACGACAGATTGAAAAAGCTAAGCACGATGGAACAATAATTGCGAAACAAATATTTTGAAAAGAGAATGAGCCTGCGTTAGTAATATTTTTTTAGTATTGTATTGAGTTATTTGAGTTCTATTGTATTTATAATTTTGCATACATATAAACGTGAGCATATCTTCTGTATGGCTTAGACGATAAACAAATATACGGTTTGCGTGATAGTAAGCGTCAGCAGCCTATAAATGCTTGCATGAATATTTCTAGCACGTGGTCAATCCTGTGACTCGAAGATATAATGTCACATAATCCAATATTTTCACTGCCGATATGACTCTACAACCCAGAACACAGCAAGGCGAACGCTGCTGTTTGGCGGTAGAAATAGGTAAGAGTGAGGTACCAATGCAGACTACCTTTGCATGAGGTCTACCTTGAGCGAGCTTGTGCCTTTTGACACTTTACTGATTATCATTAAATTTGGTTTCCAAATGTTTCAAATTCCACATTTCCACATTATCCCTGATAAAAGTGGGACGGGACATATCTAGAACAAAAGATAAAACAACAAAGTGAACGGTAAAGTCTAATAAAAATATTTATTGCTATATTTTAAGAAGGGTACATCATCTTAGCTATATGAGTCACTTCGCAGTACTTATAGATATAGGACTCAATATTTCTATGAAAATTTGCTTGTAAAACTAGTTCTGTCCAGCAAAAAGCTGTTCCGTTTTGCAACGAGAATCATTATCTTTCACTTTAAAGAGTGTGTCACCGTGAGGTGTTATCGCCCTGAGCTGTCATTGAGCGGAATATTTTAGGAGTTGTGATATTAGATCACGACTGTACAATCGTGACCTATTCGTTAAGTATCAATTCTCTGCATTTAATAGGTTAACATATCGACGGTCAGAAATTCAATTGGCGTAATGGACATACGAGCAAAAATGTTTGTATTTATTTATTTCTGAATTTTATTACTAATTTTAAAAAGAATTAAATTTTATCAATATTTGGTTAAAAACAGCTTCAACATAATTAAAAATACCTTTTAATAAAGTTGTAATGAATTAATTGTTTTTGTTTGTTCTCCCTGTACACCTTCCCCATACGACGATAGAATTTATGACTACTGTATATACATAGTAAACCTATAGGGGACTATTTCCAAGTAGTTGGTAGTAACATAGAAGTGGGGTATCGGCGGAGTAGTACCTCTCTCTGTGCCAGGTGTTGTAAGAGGCTACTAAAGTACCGGAGCTGACAGATGCCGGTATATCCATCCGAAACAGCGCAGATAAAATACTATAGGGTGAAGATGTGCAGGAGCATTCTAGTCGTGTAGTTGCGGTAAGCGATTACCTCCACGCCTGTCTAGTGCGGTAATTTTGAGAAAAAATCTTTCCTATTTTTAGGAGACCTATGTCCAACAGTCGAGTTTTTTTTATTGATATGATGATAATGAATAAAACTCCTATATAAAAATATCTTATATATATCATATATATATATAAAAATCATATATATATGTAGTGATCCTGTCTTGCTCGCCATTGGTCTTGGGTTCGATCCATTAACATAAATATATGTAAATAATAAATAAATTATAAATTCCCACATTTTACACATTGACCTGATTCCGTAATAAGTCGCTTAAAGCACTTGAGGTGATATTAGATATGACATTGACATTAGATAACAGAGGAATCACAGATACTACTTAAATATATCTAATTTAATACTTAGATACAGAAGAAATATAAATATCATCATTTAATATTTGTCCTGGATGGGGATCGAGCTCACGAATATCGTGGGCTCGACCAGGATATTCGAGGACGACACAAGACAGGATCATTACGGTTTGCGCCATCGGGCCCGTCAATATATACATTTGAGTATTATTAACCTATTGTTTAATATCTGTACTTATCTTTGAGTGCCAACGTAGCAGAGGTTGTTTAAATATGATTAAAATATATAAATCGTATCCCGATTCATCATATCAGCTATTGGAAATCCATTGCAGGACATAAGCCTTTAACAAAGGGAGGATATCGCCCATAATTACCACGCTGGGCAAACGTGTTGGCAATCGCATCGACACGGATGCTGCTGTCCATCCCCACCCTGTGCATTTGAAATACGCTGTTTCGAATGGATATACCGCCATCTGTCGGTTCTGGTACTTTAGTCGCCTCTTACAATTCCTTGTACAGGGGGAGGTACTATTCTACCCTGACGGTACCGCACAGCACCGATTAAGACCTTAGAAATAAAATAATTCAGTTCATACTACCCATGTTAGCAGTAGCCTTTCTCCAAGTATCATCTTCTAATTCGCTTAATAAAGCAAGTGATCGGTACAAATCGTATTAAATACCAATTTAGTGTTAGCGCGCATCACGGTATCTAGGCCGCATCAGTCACGCAGGTGGTTTGGTTGCGCAATTCAAGACTAAACGTTTCATTGGCGGGGTCAGAGGTGCGTCTGTTGGTGAGTTTGATTCACAAAGAAGAACAAAAACTGTGTGTATTTCAAGCGCTGTCAGAAATCAGACTGTAGGGGATCGTGAAATAAGCTGACACCTTAAGTTGAAATGTTGACGTAGCGTGACAGTAATGTTGGTGATGTGATCTTCAGCTGCAGTTACGCTTACAGAATTGTTGTTAACCAAATATACTGTATCTGTACTATAACTTCTATATTAATAAAAGTATAAGCTAACTGACTGACTGACATATCAACGCCAAAACTACGTGTATTATCATTCCAGCTATTGGAAGTCAACTATTGGGCCTCTCTAAGAATGGAGGTTTTGTGCCCATAATTGCTGCAGTGGGCAAGCTTGTTGGCAATCGGCGTTGTTGGCAGTTGGCTGTACATTTCAGCTGCACTGTATCGGGTGGATATACCGCCATCTGGCGGGTCTGGCACCTTAGTCGCTTCTTACGGCACATGGTGCGCTACGAGTATGATAGTTGAAAACTAGATTTTTTTGACGCAGAAGTTCCTTTTACGTCCCTGAGGAGCACTAAGAAAGGATTTTCGAAAATCATTCATTAGGGGGTAAAAGTGGCACCCCATCAAAGATAGAATGAAAGTTTTACAACCTGATGCGCGTGAAATCGTGAGGAGTTGCTATCTTTCGATAAATATTATGATAGAACTAGTTTTTAATAAGCAAGTTCAGCCACATAAGCGACGTTTTATATTTTCTTAGAAATTATTTTCTCCTGGGATCAATTTACTTTATAATACAACTTTTTCATATGTAAGGTTTATGAAAAAGTTAACTATACTGGTACAATAAATTTGCGTAACATTAAACTATTACGGAAACTTTGAGTTATCCTTATTTGTAAATTATAAAGTAAGATCGGCCAAGATTAAGCTTTTAATCGATTGAAAGATCTGTTTTCACGGTGAATCTGAACCTATATTTTAAAGATTAGTTTATTTTATAAAATGGACATTTCAAAGTTACCCGGATAGTTTAATGTTATCCGGATTGACTGGAGTGCTTGTGAACATTTCTCATGATTCACATCTTGTCCATCAAATATATACATAGATGACCTTTAACATTTACGAGATGAGGTTGCTATACCTTGTTTAGTCTTTGCAAAGATGTAATTTATCTGAGTCTATGAGAACAACTCTGACATATATGATAAGTATATAATGTATATATAATATTTATTTTTTTTATTTATTTTTTTAACTTTATTGCACAAAATGTTACAAAATGTACAAATGGCAGACTTAATGCCAGATGGCATTATCTCCCAGTCAACCATTACACAAAATAGAAAATATATATATATAGTGATGCAGGCAATATATATACAAAATAAATAAACATGGCATACATATTTGTATAAATAAACGCAATAAATGCATATGATATAAAAAAATACATATAAATACATAAAATAACGTACATCAGAAATAGGGTTATAAAGTTAGAGAAGAAGCATCAGTTAATAAAGTACGGAGACAACGTTTCAGGATAAATTTGTTTGGGGATTGCTTAATGTTCAACGGAAGCTCGTTCCATAATATGTATGTATATGTAAATAAGGTTGGTTATATGTTGCAAATTTTGCACAATATTTTATCCAATCTATATTTTGTTGTGTGCTTCTAAAACTAATATTCTTCAATTAAGCTATAAAACGTTTAAAGATAGAGCATTCGTGCAACAGTTATTACTATTAATAATATATTGTATCGCTACCAATCAGCAGTGAACGGATTGTTACAAAAATGTACAAGATCCTGGCTGATAACAACTCTACCAACGATAGCAAAATTACCAACACAAGCTCTAATATCGTTACGACGATCTATTTTAACGGATTGCAATAATAACGTAATTGTTTTTTGTTAACTCAATCGTGGAATAACTGTGTTGCCAGTGAGAAATTCGGAGATAATATTTTTTGATAGATGATTGAATATTGTTAAGAACACAGCATGGGAAAAGAGAAATGTGGCTATTGTGTAACACGGTTCGTTGAATTAAGACATTTGTTATTTTAATTGATAACATTAATTTATACTTGTGAAATAGTACCATTCTCTGTTCAGGTCTTGTAAGAAGCCGGAAACGACTGGCTTTTTGCAAATACCGGAACCGAATCATCCGACAGTTACATGAGGTAGACCTCATAAAAATATCGTCTGCGTTAATGCCTCACTCTCATTTATTCTACCGCCAAATAAAAACACTGCTAGTCACATTGCTGTATTCCGGTTTGAAGGGCAGCAAAATTACTGAATAATATGACAAATACTAATAAAATAAATAATACCTTTAAATCAAAAGATTGGCAACTGGCTAATGATATCCTTGTGATATTATGAATGTCTTTAGGCTACAGTGATACTTTCACGCAGAAGCGCTTGATTGTTGACCTAGTCTATTAAAAAAATCAGAAGCAGTGTAGCTCAAATAGAACAGGACGGGAATGGGCAGCAGCATTCCTGTCTATGCTGTTGATCGTTTTCCATGTATTCGCGTTAAACGTAACAATGTAAATCATTCACAACTACTAAAGCGGTAAATAAAATATTCTAGAGTTCTAAAGTCTAATATAATTTTTGAAACTGCTTGCTTCAAGTTTTGCATGAAATCTCAAATCAGGAATGTAAGACTTAGAACCATATAGTCGTGTTTACAGGCCCGGTAGCGCAGATGGCTGGAAAGGGCCAAAGGGTTGGATCACCACTAAAGCAAATATTTATATGATGAATATTTATTCTGGTTATATGTTTATTAATATGTATCTTGGTATATGGTTTTATTTATATGTACCGTAAGTATTACATTTGTAATTCATCTGTTGTCTGTTCGCAACACATGTGCTATAAGCCACTTATCTCTTCAGGTAAGTGTATGAGATGCCGTGAATTTATTTACCTAATGCAAATAAATTCTGCAGGTAGCCTTCGACAACATTCTCAGAGATTAAGTTTGAAACTAATCAGTTGGAGAGAAGGAGCCGTCATCGTAACTAACGAAAGATTTATCGTAGTTTTTCTCCACGCATTTCGATCCGGTCGATTGCGGCTACGTCACTAGATAAATTATGAACGGCTCCGCTCGGTTGCGGGCGGACGAAAACGCGAGTTGTAATGCTTATCTTTGATTCATTGAATTGCTGAAATATGATATTTGTGCAGAGATGTCTAACATTTATTAGGTTTTATTATTGATTAATTTAATTTTGTTTTGTTGAATTAAAAAGTCAAACTAACACGCTGCGACTACGAGCAAATAATTTGTAGATTAAACGCCAGTCTGTTGTTTGTTATTATTACCGATATACTTTCATATGTTTTTAAGTAAAAAGTTGTTATTTTGATATAGGCAATAGGTTATTTTATTTATTTGTCTACAGTCATAGTGTAATAAAATTTAGTATCTCCAAAGATGCAGGTGTCATACAAACATATGAAAACTTCTTTAAAACGCAATTTAACTTTCACATTGATATTGACGATTTGGTTACGTCAACCTTTTTGAAAAATGACAATTAATAATTAATCTTATTATGAGTAATAAACGCGTTAATGTTAAAAACATATTATATTTTCAAAAATACAATCTATACATATTTATATAGTGTACCTATTTGTACTTTTGTAACTTAGTTCAGTCGTTATTGTTGCAAATCAACGATTTATTTTTGATATGCTTCTTCTTTTTTGCTGATCATCAAGTTGTTTGTGAAAGAATAAAAACTGATGCAGAATTCGAATATTCAAATATGAACGCATCTATCTAGCTTTCGCGCAGGCGCGCGCCGGCGCGTGACAATGGCGGCTGTTTGCTGTGACAGCTGACTGTTGCGTCATTTGATCAGTTTGTTTTTAATAGCTCGGCTATTATTGCTTTTGTGCCAATCATTGTCATATTGTGATTGCTACTGAACATTTTGATAATAATATTTATATATTTTGTTTTTAGAGGTGAACTATTTATTAATGTATTAGCATAAAACGGGTTTACGCACGAATTTTGCTATTTTGATTACTTTTCAATTTCTAATATCTGTAAGTCTATCGTATGGTTATTTTTCCGGAATTACAAAGAAACTTGCCAGATTTAATTTAAATTCGTTTAACCGCACCTGTGTGATTAAATACATTAAATTATTAACTTTCGCATTTATGATATTATTAAGATACTAGCAGGTAACCGCGGCTTTACCCATGTAGTTACCATTACAATCAAAATTCAGGGATAAAACATAGCTCATATTATTTGAATATAATGTATTTAACTAAAGGAAAGTTCCAGTAATAAAGTATTTTTTAAAATTTCAATTTGGAATAAAACATTCTAGTATTTTTTGAGCTTTTTTATTACAAAATCTCGCTTCGTAAAACATTTTATTTTAGGTATTTATAGTTTTGTATTTTGAAATGTAATATAGCCTATGTTATTTGGTGAACATATAGCTTTCTAATGGTGAAAAAATGTTTAAACAATGAAATAGTACCACACAAACCGACAATCAAATATTCATTTTTTCTTGTTAATATTAGTTAAGGTAATTATGGTGAGAATAATATATTAATGTCATCCATTACTATTTCTTTTAACATTATTATAGTAGTTATCTATATCATAACACAAACAGGTACTTAATTGTTTTTAATAAAATGAATTAACGAACTAAAGGTGAACAAATAAATAAAAGCGTAACTCTTCAAGCTTCAAACTTGCCACCATTCGATATAATGCATCACATAGGTACACGAGTATCGATCATATAATTCGAACTAGTTGCCATTACTCCGCACATTGACCAAACATTATCACCGTCACATCAAAAAATATGATCCAATTGACATTTGCTTGGGGAACAAGCTCCAGATACATATAAAATAATTGTGTATACTCGTTATTAGATAAGGCTGGCGCCAGTTCGCCTTGTCCTTTCCGAGCGAGCTTGTGACGTCAATACTTTTATATTAAAGTACAACATCAATTTCACACAGATATCTCTCTTATTGACTTTTAATAAGGATCATAGTAGCATGTACATAAACTTGAAGTTCAGATTCGAAGGTGCAGATGAACTATAGAAGTGACAAATATAAAAGATTACCGTATGTGACTTGACATTAGAAAAAGGCTACTTGTTTTTGATATGTTGTCGCAGGATTACAAAGGTTGTTTTTTTTCTGTAAGGATTTCTTGTATCAGGAAATAGTAAGTGGTAATATAAGGTTAAGTTTAACTGACATTTTGATTTGGTTAATAATAATATGTGTTTTTTTTGTTACAGGTAATTTCCTTGAGGATAATTCAGGCTGCTTGCCAGTTGCCTTTTCCAGCACTGCATTAAAAGTATGACTAGAAACAAAATTATATTGATAACGCTTGTGGAGAAATAAAATAATAGCTTTAACATTAAAATCTAGCCATTAACTATTTTTTCCTTTGCGCGATATAAATATATTGTTGCTCCGTTGCAACATAAATACTGCGAAGTAAATTTGAGATATTTAAATTCTATTGTAACATATTCAATATTTATTCCTTACGTATATACGATAAAATTTTTTTAGTTAATTAGATTTCGTGCTGGAAGTGGCGTCTTGTCTATTTTTTGGGGCGGAAACAATAGAATGCGGACATGCTATTGTTTTTCTTGCCTCGTCCAAACGTCAAACGTACTTTAATTTGACAGGACAGTTCATGCGTGAATGCGGGTCGGTCTGTCTGTGTGTTAACGCTGTAATATGTAGTATTAACTATAGGAAGTGTGACAACCGTAGGCAGTCATTGAACGTGTGGTGTCGGTCTGTTTGCTTTGTAAATAGCACAAAAAGTAGGTGGAAAATGTTGCGCAAAAAATCATTTTTATTTGACTATCCAATGTTTGAAATTAAAAGTTCTACAATAATCAATTAATAAGGCTATCAAAGTATAGATTCACATGTCAAATAATTTGCATTAATATAATAGTTACTATAACGATCGGAAAATTCAACGGGATTCAAATAAGACATGTACCATATCCTTCCCTAGGGATCACACCGTTTGAATAACACCAAAATCTGTTTACCCTATAAGCTGTGATAGGCATAGAGACACAATTTTGTGTTTATAATATCAGTATTGTAGGTTTTCACACAATCTTGTCGATAAAAATATTATTCAATAACTAAATACAAAGTCGCGTGAAATAAACCAAAACCTAAAATTACACCTTACTATATACATATCGATTTATTCATTTCTAGGACTTGAAAGAAATATTTGTTATTATGAAAACTTAAGGAAACAGCGTTATGCGTTTACTACTTAGAACCTAAAGTAAGTTGAATTTATTCTAAAAAAAATATATAGCTATAAATGCATGTGCAATTAAAAGCTTTATGCTTTGCATATGCGTATGCACCAAAAAAAATGAATAACAACTTTATGATTAGTTATTAACAATACGTTCAAACTTATACGTTAATTAATATATATATTTAAATATATTCTAATTATTTAATCAGTCGAACTTTGATTTTAAAAAATACTCATCATTATGATATCAACCACAAGACATTTCTGCTGGTTATGTCCAGCCACCTTTCAAAGAGATTTATAATCATATCGTTTTGCTCAATAATTGCAGAGTTGGGCTAGCGTTGTGGCAATCGCAGAGCGTAGCATTGCGATTAGGATGCTGCTTCTCATCCCCATTATATTTGAGTTACGCCAGTAGGATGTACCACTATCTGTCGATTCCGGTACCTCAGTCCCCTCTTACGATACCTGATGCTATCAGGGACCTGAAGGGACTCGAGGGCCTATTCTACTGAGCCGGTACCCCACGGCAATTAACAAATAGAATTTCTATAACTAGCTAACCCGACCGAAGTTGTCCTGTTTTAACTATGCTTATATGTTTATCCGCCGGGGGTACCGACAGACTAGAATAGTACCTCCCTCTGTACAAGGTGTCGTAAGAGGCGACTAAGGTACTGGAACCGACAGATGGCGGTATATCCATCCGAAATAGTGTAGCTCAATTGTTCAGGATGGTGATGGGCAGTAGCATCCCCTTGCCTAGCGCTTGCCTAGCGCGGTAATTATGGGACAAAATTCCCCCTTTCTTAGGGAGGCCTATGTCCAGCAGTAGATTTCCTATGGCAGTAATGATGGTGATAATAAGTTTATCATTAAGAAAATTTCAACTATAAATTGAGATATAAAACTGTACACAGCAAGCAAAAAAAATTAAAATCGGTTCAGTTTTCCTCGAACAAACACGTGACACGAAATTTCTATTTAAAGATAAGACATTGACTACGACTTCTAATAATAATTTTGGTCTTTACTAGGTGTGTATATTTAGGTCTAGTTTTAAATTAATCTTAGTTTATGAATTTTGAACAATGACATAATAATAAATTCAAACGGTATATCTCATAAGTTGAACTGACTCCGAAATAAATAGCTTAAAACTCTTATGTTACGAATATCAAACAATAGAGGAATTACAAACATAATACTTAGATACATATTACTAACACCCAAACACAGAACAAATACTATTCGTCACATAGAGAGCCTAGATAGGGATCAACCTTTGGTTGGATCATGATAGGATCACTGTCCGTCTGTATACAAAAACATCTGAAAAAAAACTCCAGGAAACTATCAATCCAATTCATATAGATTTGAATCAACTGGAGTGGAACTTGCTGCTCAGTTATTGGTAAAGTACATAATGACATACATGTGAACATAGTAATTCTAGGCCTTATTATAAGTGCTTAGGGTACAATTCCTTCAGTTTCCTTTTTTGCATTCGTATTTATTGCAGAATGAGGAAGCTTGTCATCGCCCCACCTTCGCCTCCATTTTAGGATTGCTTCAGATTCGAGGCTACAAATAAAATATCGATAATAATAAATATTATACAATAATACTTTACAGTATATTATTTTATATAAAAATATAAACTATTAAAATGACTTTAAATTTAAATAAAATGCTTGCTATGCACTGTTTAATCAAATTGATATAGAAAGGATAGTTTTTATCTTAATTTATAGTCGCAATATTTAAAAGGTAAAGATAGGCCCGGAAGTATCGGCAGTGTAGAATAGTGCATCCCATAATTTGATTGTGTATGTATATATATATATATATATGTATATATGAGTGTGTGTGTGTGTTTATATGTATGTATGTTTTTTCGTTGTACTAAATACACCTTCAAACTTCCTCCAGCTTTAACATTATTTCTATCCAAAGGTTGCCTGTAAGGCCGCCTCTTGTTCCTTCTATTTAATGTTTTTGTGATGTTCTTGTATAATTTTTATTGGTGTACAATAGAGAGTATATTATTATTATCCCATTGTAGCAGGTATTACAAAAAGAGACTAAGTAACCAGAACTGACTGATAGTGGTATATTTGTCCGAAACAGTGTAGCTCAAACGCAGAGAGTGCGGATGGGCAGCGGTATTCCTGACGCGAATGTTACGCTCTGTGATTGCCAATACGCATGCCCAGTGCGGCAATTATAGGTCAAATTCCCCCATTTTTGGGGAGGCCTATGTCCAGCAGTGGACTTCTAATGGCTGTAATAATGATGATGATAAAACATATGTTTATAGTTCAGGCAAGACGTCGTGTTTCAGATCAGCTAGTATATATATACCTGGTTGTGCATGTTTGTAATTTGGAACAGACATGCTCGTAGTTTTTTTGTGCGTATTCCTTAAGTTATCTTTCGTCTGCCATTTCCTATTAATTATCCTGTCACTGTTTCCTGATAGATAATCAGCCTCCCTAAGAGAGTCTCAGTTTGGCCAATTGTGTGCTGGAGGCATCCAGTGCGATCCTGTGAATCAGGTCTGATTGTCTATTCACCGTGTTGGTTGATGTCTTTCGCTGCGCTGTCGGTACGTAGTCTATATTCCCAGAGGGTTACAAAATAATGAATATTTGTGAACATATTTTATAATAATTTAAGGTGATAGAACAAATGTTCTCGTTTTATTCGTTTAATTGGGCCGAATATATATTTTTTTCATACGAGTGAAAAATAGATCACAATTATAATAATAGTACTCCACATTTAATACATTGACCTTACTCCGGGATATCAGTGATTTCTCTGTTGCCTGATATCCGTAACAAAATTGCTACAAGCGACTTATCTCGAAGTCAGTGTATGAGATGTTGTGTGAACTTATTTATTATTATATATGATTCCGAAAATATGAAAAGAAAATTGAACCTTGTTTTGTTTTATTAGAAAACAAATATTTTACATAACGTTTGATAAATTTAATTAATGCGTTTATAAACGAACATTTCTAATAAAACTCAAATGGGCATTAACCTTGAGTAGCGGAAATCGATCTCGTATAGGTACGAGCAGAATTCACCGGCGGTTACACTTAATCTAGTTTCAGAAGGCAAGTTTGTAAAAAGAAGAGTTGTTGTCCTCGTGAAAAGATCACTTGTACCTCGGACTTCCCAGTCTGTTAACAAGTTGTTCGAGAAAAAACGCTCGTATGTGTAGCAGGCATTTGTGTGTTATTATTCAACGTCTTAATGTCATATGGATCCGCGTGGTGATTGACTAATGAAACATTGTAATATCGAGCAGTGGGTACCCGTGTAGAATAATGAATTGAGGTACCGAAACCGACAGATGGCGATATAATAATAATCAAAATAATAATATTCTTAATTGTACATACATTAAATAACAAGAACTTTTAAATAATAAAAAAAAATGTATACAATAGTACATAATAGTGGGCGGATTTATTGCATAGAGCGAATTCTTCCAGAAAACCTTTGAAGAGAAATTAAATATAACAATAATGAGGCAGTTTAGGGAGTATAATAAATAGAACTAATGTAAATATAAGTCGCGAGGTACCAGCAGTGTACAGCCTTCTCCTGTATCAGGTGTCGCAAGAGGCGACTAAGGTACCAAAACTGACAGATGGCGGTATATTCATCCGAAACAGTGCAGCTCAAATACATAGGGCGGGGATAGGCAGCAGCATCCCCGTCGCGAAAGCTGTGATCTGCGATTGCGAACACGCTTGCAATTTTCTTGTCTATGTCCATTAGTGGATTTCCTACGGCTGGTTGAGACTCTCTCTCAATAAATCTTAATAATTATTATAAACGCCCGATAATTGGTGTCTAGTGAGAGACTATACAGTGTGATCATTGTGCATATTAAGTTATTTTATTTAAATAAAAACGAATTCGGCTCAAGGCATTTAAAATAAACTGCTATTACAACTAGGAAGCGCAATAACGCACTTATTTTGACAGTTCAGTCTATTAAATCAGAAATGCTATGAATTTATAAGGTTAACATGATAGTTAAAGTATAAAATGGAGGGACCTTCTTACACAAATTCTGTGGTTTTATGGGGACTGGTTTTATTCATTGATATTATGGATCTAGCGAGACGTGATACAAAGTTTGTTAAAATTCTTCGGTAGGATATGACGTACTTATAAATTAGTAAATATGCATGTTTTTTAGACTGAATTCTATTAAAAACTAGTTTAGAATATGGACTTATATTAAAAACGTGACGTTGTTACTCGTAGACTGAATATTCGGTTTCAAACTGATATCAATCGACCACATCGACTATAGAATAGACTGGGATGTCATCCAAATACTTTTTGGTTAACTTTTTTAACATAGATACGTAGGTTGCCTGTAAAAAATACTTCACTTTTGTCAATTTCCCCAGCCATATTGCTCGCGTTTTAATTTAGGGGGAGAGAGATGTGCTGAAATTGGATAATGAATATACTATATATATATAGTATGTAATAAATATAATAAAATATCGCAACATCACTTGCATTGATTTGACTAGGTAATAAGTCGCTTAAAGCACATCACACAAATATACTACTTAAATACATACACAGTTAACACCCAGGCTCAGTACAAACACAAATATCATCATAGATGGGGATCGAACTCACGACCTTTAGCGCACAAGATAGGATTACTACTATCTGCGCTATCGGGTGCATAGGGAAATCGATGATAAGTGTGAGGTATTGGTGATGTATACCAACACGCGAGCCGCATGTGAGCTTGCTATCCCAGAAGTAGCAAAAAAACAATTTAATACATGTGGCTGAAATCAATCAATCTCATGGATTGAAATAATAGGAAGCAGATTGATTAACACAATCAAGGGTAACGTATCTTTAATCTCAACATAGTATAAAAATTGTTTTTACTGGAGATTACCCAAGACTTTGTTTACTTTAAAACTACGAATATGAAATAGATTAGTGTACTTATAAGTTTAAAGTTTAAACTATATATCCTAGTGGGTTAGCAAGGGTTAGGGTTGAAGTTGTAACGAGTAGGACCCAGCACGCAGAACTGATGGAATAGAAGATTTGAATAAAAAAATATTGCAGCTCTTGGAACAGCTGGAAATTTCACTTTTCATTAAAACTTTCATATTGCCACCGGTCTAGATTTATTGTTAGTAACTTTTACTAGAGACCGACAGTTTAATGCGAGTGTAATGATGTTTGATTTACTGATAATGTTCCAATAGTTTTCAAAAGCAATTCATTCAAATGCCTACTTTTGTTTACGGGTATAGTATATATACATATGGAGATCTCGTACATTTATCTCGTACATCGCTTTGTGTACATTTGTGTGTCCTATCCGGGGCACACAATTACATTAAAATCAAGTATTTTAGTACCACATCATTTTAATTTTTGTCATCGTCATTAGACATTTGTTTTCGTTGTCATTATATTACTGATAAATTAATGTGTCGTCACGTAGTCTCTTCATATATTTCACAAACAGAAAATTCGCTAAAGTCGTGTTTGTTTCTAAGTAAGCGACGTATATTGATTTTTATATCATAAAACGAGCTGGATTTTTTAAGGTAAAAATATAGACACATAATAACGGGCATGATGGTGCTGATGGTAGTGATTCTATGTTGTGTGCCAAGGGTCGTGGGTTCGATTCCCACCCAGGACAAATACTATATTTGTGTTTGTTCTTAGTCTGGGTGTTAGAAATATATTTAAGTATTAAATTTGTGCTGTCTGATGTCCTCAACACAAGTGCTTGAAGCTACTTACCACAGGGCCAGGTCAATGATGTTGTGAGAATTTGTTATCATTATCACTTTTTATGCTCTACTCAACATAAATATAATCTTGCAAAGACCGTGAAAGACCTTGAAAATATGAAGGTTTGAATTTTTTATGCAACAGGTTTTCCTCATCATTTGACAGGGAATCAAATTATGTATCACGACTTAGGAAACCAGTAGCAACAAGCTATAAAAGTCGTCATTTCAAATGGTCTATTCTATGGTTTACCGTACATTAATTTAGTAATGAGACCACCATTTCCGGTGGCCATTCTACTTACGATTTCCGTGGTATAGGCTTTCTATGGACAGATCTCTATTCAGATGAATACATTAATATTTACAAATATAATATAACTAGTGGCGTGAGTTCACCTGCAATAAGTTAAAGAACTGTCTACCTTTGCTCTTGACTTTTACCCCCTTAATCCCTTAAGGGGGTAAATTATCTAAAAATAATTTACATTATTTCATGAAATTAAAAACCTTTACACTGGATTTCATTCGACTAACTTCTAATACTCTTAGTGCTCCTTTCAAGTTTCTAGCCCTTATAGTTTAGGCCCTGAGTTAATATGTCAGTCATGAAGTCAGTCAGCTTTTTTATGGATACAGATTAAAAATCTGTAGATTATAATACTTTCTACTATGGTTGGAACATACTTAGTACTACTATTATATAAAGTATATAATAGTAGTACTAAGTATGTTAGTAGTAGTAAGTATTAGATCATTCCATAACATTCACATGCGATAAAGAGAAATAAGTTTTCATTTTAATAAGAAAAATAAAACTCTTTCAACGTTTTTAAATCGTGGTAAATTTAACAATTTATATTTTAAATTTGACGTTTTAATTGTTTTCTGCTGCCGTCTAGTTTTATTACGTGTCGTGAACGCGTAAATGTCAAAAAAAAATATAACATTATTGAGATATCATATAGATTAAATAAATTTCAAAATTGCAAGACTTTGATCGTAATCGACCCTAACACAATTTGCGAACTGTTTGTTACGAAAACCTTTGCCCTTGGCGGATTAATTCCGCAGAATACGGCTATAATTTTATTATAATGGATTTCCAATTCCCAAAATAAAATGGTTACGAAGTCAACAAAAGTTTTGTTACACTTTAAAATGACGGTTACTTTAATAATACTATTCATTGCCCACAATAAATTTAAAAAAATCAACAACAAAAAGAAGAATTTACAATTTAAATGACAATTGGCTACCTTATTGCTCAAAACATTAAACCTATTCCAGGCAACCTTTGAATTAATATGAATGAATAAAAAGATATAGTAAATTTAATAATAAAATTATATAATATAATAAAATATATTTATACATATATAATTTTACTATTAAATTGTATATATATGTTTATTATGAATATATGTATATCAATATAACAATTAACTTTAACACTAATAATTACATAAATAAAACTAATATATGCATTCCAAGGTACAAGGATGAATTCTCTCACTCTTAGTACGGTTAAGTGACCCTTGAAGTTACGTTGTAAGGTAACCCAGACGTAATAAAAAGCTGCGATTGTCATTACCATCATGCAGGCGGTATGCTTACTACCATTGCTTTTTAAATAAGTATTTCATCATCATCATCAACATATCAACCATTGAAAATCCACTGCTGGACAAAGGCCTCTTCGAGAAAGGAGACTTTTTGCCCATAATTGGTGCGTCTTGGTAATCGCAGAGCACAGCTTTTGCTATGAAGATGCTGCTCCCCATCCCCGCTCTGTGCGTTTGAGCTGCACTGTTTCAGATGGATATACTGTTATCTGTCGGTTCTGTTATCTCAGTTGTTTCTTACGGTACCTGGTGCAGTGGGAGCTACTTTTCTTCTCTGCCGGTACCTCACGGCAATGTATAAAAAGTGTAACAATATTCGAAGTGCGTGATTTTTTCTATTTATTTGTACGACATTCATTGCAGCATTTGTATACAATGTAATAATTTGGCTTTAAGTGTAAATGGCAGTTGCATAACATTATCAAGTTCCGAATATTGGTCGCGCTCGAGCTACCATGTTTTTTTGTTTAGCCGAGGAAAAGTCACGTAGTCTGTTAGCAAATGATCATCACTAGATGGGCTTATCGCAAATCGAATAAGATGTAATAAAAGTCAGTTGAAAGACAGCACGCGGCATAGTCCTATTCTTTAATTCTCAGTGTTTACATATTTTAAATGACAGAGAAAAACAGTACCTCATTGTATCATTAGATAAAGTATTCTAAAAAACAGTTTTTAATTATTAGTTACTTAGAGTTGACGTAACACTGTTGCTGTATTTACGACAAAGCTTATTATCATCATATCATTATCATTAGAAGTCTACTACTGGACATAGGCTTTCCCAAGAAAGGGAGCATTTAGCTCATATTTGGCGTGCTGGGCAAGCGTGTTGGCAATCGTAGAGCGCAGCTTTCGAAATGGAGATACTGCTGCCAATCCACGCCCTGTGCTTTTGCTGTTTTCGGGTGGATAAAACGCCATCTGTCACCTCTTACGACAACTGATGCAGGAGTGAGTGAAAACGTGTGAACTACTTTTTACCCTGTAAAATGCATATTACTAACCCTGATTCCTGTAGAAATAATCTACAAAATTCAATTTTAAGAACACTATAATGTACAAACATTAGAGTTTTTAAGAGGTAACAAAGGTTGTCCGCATTGGAACCTTCTTCTTACCCATTTCTATCGCAACAGCAGTGTTTGCATTATAGTGTTTCGGTGTGAGAGAAGACAGAGTCAGTGAAATCAACCTATAATATCTGCAAGTCACAAGGTTGGCAATTCTATAGTGATATCCTTGTGATGTTACGAGCATGTATAGGCTATGGTGACGTTTACTATCATGCGTATCCTATCCTATACTTGTTTGGTGACTTACTCATTTAAAAAAAACTCTATTGTAAGCAGAAAATCATTTAAGTTTCTTTTATAAAGTATAAATGTTAAGTGGTTGTCTCTGCGCGTGTTTAATGATTTTAAGTAAAAAAAAACGCTCAATATATTTCCATTACGTTGATTTATATAAAGTACTCATAACTAAATGTTTTGACATTTCAATAATAGTAGCATTAAAATTATAAGTAATTAGAGATCACGAGTGATTTGGCAATATAGGTCTGGCCTTGTATTTCTGAACCTTCTAACGATCCTGAAAGCTATTTAATAGGCCCAATTATCTAAATAGATTTAGTATTTTTTGTTGGTATTAATGTAAAAACCTTAACAAATCTAGTTAGATTGCAAAAGTCACTCAATTCAAGACAATCGTATTGTGTGTCAAATCTATGCCAGTGATCTAGTTTATGAAAATGTTTGAAAATAAATCTAAACCTTAAATTCGATGATCTCGTTGCCTTAACTTAGGTTATATATTTGGGTCTATATTTCTATATGAGGTAGGTTCTATATTTGATTCCAGGGCGCATTTATACTACTTATTGGGTAAAAATAATATATTTTCCAATATATAACAAATTTGAAAATTCCAAAGCAGTCTTGGAAATGCATGGGTTAATCTTGATAACGGCTGCCTTGAGGTAATCGAATCGTCGAACAAAAAATGGAAAAAGTTTAATTAAAAGGACGTTAAATAAGTAGTATTATTAAAACAAGTGTAAGTTAGAAACTATTAAAAACGTAGAATATTACTTATAATATCATTTTACATTCAGAAAATATTAATTCCAAAGCCATAAACGTATATTTTTACTGTCGGAAATTAAAAGACGTTTTCACTTTCAGCTAACACTTTATATATGTTGTTTAAAATTTGTTAAACTTTTAAAATGTTATGGGAACTAAACTTAATGTGTAATCTTTTCTCTTATAATTTATATTTAATTACTAAATTATTGATAAGTTTAACATTTAACATAATAATACTTCACACAACATTGACCTGATCCCGACATAAGTTTCTGACATCCATCCGTGCTTATAATTCAGTGTTCACAAGAACAAATTATAATACAGGAATAAATATATTTGTGCGTATAGTGCGTATACACATATTTAATACCTTGACACAAATATAATTCTTATAAATATCAATATTGGTCGAAGAATAAACCTAAAACCCGTGGCGTATAACATGGAAACACTACAAATGCGCCACCGGGCCCGTCATGTGCTCACCAGGCCAGTCGTGACCTTCTGCTATCCATCAGTAAGCTGTAGTGATCGTACAGCTTACTGATCGTCTAGTGCATCTAAAATGACTTCCATAAGGTCATTCTACTTACATTTACAAATTGATCTGTCATGCAGGCTACATTTACTGACACCGATACAAATGAATCTAATAGAGCTCTAACGAAGCATTAAAATGCACTTTGTATTAATATCCTGGTTAATTCGTGTTATGTATATATAATGTGTATATGCCGAGTGGTACCGGTGGATTAGAATAGTACTTCTCTGTACCAGGTGTCACCGGTAGATGGCAGTATATACATCCAAAGCAGCATTAGCACAGTTCAAATACAACAGAGTGAGGATGGGTTGTAGAATCTTTGTCGCAAAGCTATGCTGAGAATGTCACCAAACAAGCAATTATGCAATTATGAGCAAAATGTTTTTTTGGGGTGTGATATCTAGAGTGGATTTTCTACAGCTGTTGTGATAAGAAAGATAATAGTTGTTACCTATAGTTCATTGTTTCCTTTACCTTTAATATTGACTCTCAATTTTTACTGAAAAGCATAGCAAAGTATGAAAAATCGTGCGGTAAATTTTAAGTTTCTTGCCGAGACAGTCAGTATCTTTGACATTTATATTAAGTACAGAAAGTCCCCAAATATTTATGATTTAAACTATTTTAAAGGTATTCTGCGTAAACACATAACACTTCGTTTGTATCCACTCGGATCGACTTTATCTTACACTTTCTCCGGTGTTTATTATTTTTTGCTTGATTAAATAAAATAACAATTTAAACAACATCTCATACCCAACTTCGAGATAAAAGTTTAAATCACTTGTGTTGCACTTGGGTCAGCCAATAGAGAAATTAAAATTATAATACTTAACTTTTATATAAAAATTAACAGCGCCGGGCGGTTTCACCCGCGTGAAGTTGTAGAACTTTCACACTAACTTTGCACCCCTTTGGAGGAATAATTAAAAAATTATTTTTAACACGAGTTTCTTGACTTTTAATGAAGAAAGATTATACTGAATTTCATTCGAATAACTTTATAAATAACAAAGTTTTATGTTAACTTTGCACGGTCATTTTATCCCTTTAGGGGTAGCAATTGTCAAAAATCCTTCTTAGTGCTCGTCTATATTTACCAAGGAATCTCTGTGCAAAATTTCAAGTTCTAAACCTTATAGTTTAGGACTTGTGTTAATATGTCAATCAGTCAGATACATTTTCCTTTTATATATTCTTAATAAGTGTCACGATATTTGTCCGCATAAACGGCTAAACTACTGAACTGTTAAACTTAAAAATACTTATTGCTTACTGTGTACAGTTTGATCCAGCTCGAGAATTAGGATAGTTTTCTCAATTTATAGTCACAATGTTTTGTTAATGATAAACACAGGTATATAGTTAAGATAGAACAACGTCTATCGTCAGCTGGTGTTGTATATAATAGAGAAAAAATTTAATAGACATATGAAGAAAATAATGTATAACATTCAATATTTAGTTTGACGCTTTCGAAACTTAGTCAGGACCAATATGAATATGATGATATTTGTGTTTCTTTTATGTCTGAGTGATAAAAATATGTACCTAAGTATTATATATGTAATTCTTTTATTGTCTGACGTCGGTAACACAAGTGCTTGAAGCGACTTATCTCGAAGTCAGGTCAACGTATGAGATGTTGTGTGAATATATTGTATATTATATTAATGTGATAAGAATGCTTGCCATAAATCAGATAATCAATCCAAGTAAAACATTTTCTCGATTACCTTGATTGTAATCATTCATTGATACATTCTAGTATCGACCAATATAATTAAAGGTTTTAGTACAAAAACATTGGACCAGTCTATCACGAGTCACCTTGTTCTGCTTTGAATGACCATCTCCTTTCTAACGTGGCGTCTTCGAGGCCACAATTAGGAACATCTCTGTTTCTTACATTTTGACAGATGAGATTGTAGCACGATTCGTTAATTGAGATTTACATTCGTTTTGGAGGCGAGGTAATAAACGTTTAAATATCTTTATATATTTGAATGGTCCGATTGTGATCCTATTTTTGCGCCAAGGGCCAAAATTTGTTCTGTGCCTGGGTGTTATTTATTCTTATATAAGTATTACATTTGTAAATTTTCTGTTGTCATTTTAGGGCAATATTTCTTTCTCAACAGGACAAGTTTGCATTTCAAAAAGAAGATTTATTTGATGCTACTTCTTAGTAGAGCTGTGAGGTACCGGCAGAGTAGAATAGTACCTCCTCCTGTACCCGGTGTCGTAAGAGGAGACTAAGGTACCAGAACCGACAAATAGCGGTATATCCATGTGAAACAGAGCAGCTCAAATGCACAAGGTGGGGATGGGTAGCATCCCCAACGCAAAAGCTGCGCTCTGCGTTTGCTAACACATTGCCTAGCGCGGCAATTATGGGCAAAATTCCCCCTTTATCCCCCAGGCCTATATATAGAGCAACATCGGACTGTCAATGGCTGATATGATGATGATGACATCTTAGTATATATTTTTATTGTATGACCGTAGTAGAAACTGGATAGAAATGGTTGAGAAATACCTAATATCATAGTTAAAAAATCGCCATAAATTTCAACCATGCACTAAAAAATAAGACATGATTCTAAAAAAAGGCATAAACATTATGTCTAGACTTAATAAACACAGAAATTATGTTAATCCACTCTAAAATCACATGCTTGCAACAAACGTTAACAATTTTTTGACTAGCAATTTCGCAATTTGTATAGATATACGATCTTTTATTATTTTGGGCGTTGCCGCAACTCTTTATTTGTTAATCTGGCTCTTGACTGTCACTTGGTCAAGAAGTCTAGAGCTGTGATTTATAGATTGTTTGTTATATAACAACATCCGTTACTGAAATATTACATCACTAATACTCGTGTTAATCCTCCCGGAGCAGTGACGAGGCACTTCGACAGTCAACTGTGACATTTAGGCATCTGCGGTTACGACTTGTGAACGCGATCCTATCACTCGATAACGTTTTTAACTGAGACCATCGGAATGTTATTGCAACTGTGATCTTAAATACTGTTCATAACTCTTGATATTGTTACAAAACATCACGTCATTAGTGCTATCTGCCGCATCATACGTTCGCATTGAACGTGCAACTGAAAAGACTTCAAAATACAAATTGTTTCATAAGCTGATAATATCGCAACAGTAATTTGGAAGCGGATTATTTCAAACTTAAAACTCATTGCTTTTAATGTTTTGTATCGATTGATTTTCAGTAATCGCGCATCGTCAAATCGATTTGAGTGCACTATAATGATAGTCTTGCATAAACGTTCGCCTAATTCATTGGGACGAGTGAACGTACATACTGGTCGGAAGAATCACTTGAGTGTTATGTCAGTTGAGAAGGGAGCGTTGGACCGATGACCCGAAAGTGGCCTAGATATGCATCTTATATCAATTTAGCAACACCTAATACTTCCTGTGCCGTGAACCGCAATTATTATGGCGCGATAAAAGGTCTTGAAATCTTAAGTGATGATATTTTATCTTTCGTTTTTGGAACGGTTCTTTTTATATATTTTGGTGGCAATAACTCTTAACTACATTTAGATTAAATCTTGGGCACTTATATCATAATGCAATTAGAGTCTAATATTTGTGCTTAAGATATAAATTTCTTTCTTGTTTTACATTTATCTTCTTTATAATTCTTCAAGTTTCGTGCTGTGGAGCAGATTGAGTGATGAGATCTTTATGTACGCAAGAAAGATAAGTCGTCATTTTATTTTTATTCGTTAAACATTGCACATTATAATGCAGTGTCATCGTCGTATATATGTTTTTGACGTAATTTCAAACTCTTTAAAAGGAATTTTCAAATGATTATTCTGACCTTTACAAAATATTGGTTCTAATGGAGATTCACAACTGAAGATTCACAAGAGATACCTTAATTGATATGAAAACTGGATGGAATTTTTGACCATAATTGCTACTCAAAACGTTGCTTCGCGACGATAATATAGTTATCTACTTCCACACTGTTGCGGATAGATATACCACCGTCTGCTAGCCTTTATCTCATACAATACCTGTTAGAGATGGTATCACTGTAATTGTACCTCACGGCAGAGTTCGTGGTACAATAGCTTATTGTATAATTGATATTTAAGCATGTTCTAATTAAGACCATTACTTAAATCCAATGTGGCCAATCACAATCGATCACAATAGCCATCAGATAGCCTCACCTCAGCTAACATAGTTATTCGTATAGTTGATTACCATTCGAATATAGTTGAATGCTGTAAATAAATTTTCGTCGTATATTTTTAATGATTTAAGATAGCCTCTTGCTTGTGTGACGTCCCATACATGAGCGATTTTAAGTATATATATTTATATATATATATATATATATATAT
>JACJUM010003237.1:3463072-3545494 GCA_020976665.1 Heortia vitessoides | reverse complement strand
ATATATATATATATAAGATAGTCTTATATATATATATATAAGATAGTCTTATAAATAAAACGGAGAAGGACTTTATGTGAACTATATAAAAATAAAGATTGTATCTACGATTTTGTTAAGACTAACGCTTACTGAAAAAAGGCCACCACAAAGAAAAATATATTTTTTAATTAAATAACCCCGTTTAAATTTTTGTACACTTTTGGTTATTCTCACACTACAGACCGACATGTTCTTAAATTAATAACTAGAGGCGTTAGTTGCAACGCAACAACTTTAATTACAATAATAATTAATTAACATAACATCTCATACTCCGAGAAACTCAGACCCGTCTCTGAGATACATCGCTTAAGGCACAGACAAAAGAAGAATTACAAATATAATAAACACATATTTATCACTCAAACATAGAACGTGATTCGAAAGTTCGCGTGGAATTTGACTTAAGCTACTCTGTCCAATATCAGCTATCTGTGTCCTGTCTAAATCGTTCCAATTGTTACGCAAATAACCGGAATAGATAGACAAACCGTTAATATTTTCATATGAATTTAGTATAACATCGTGATTGCATTACATTTTTTTTAATAAATTTTACCGCTGATAAATGAAGCTTTCCTAGAGTTTAACATGTGACTCATGAACATGAAGTGTAACCATGTCCATACGGAAATTATAATTTTGTGAATTTCAAATGTATTTGAAATAAACAAAACACAGACATGGTGAGACGTGGGGGAACAGGTTGATCTACAAGTAAATGTTAGAGAACGAAGGTCGGTCCGTCTTTATACGCAATGTGCTTTATAAATACCTCCTTGCTAATCGAAAGTAAAATGTCCTTTAATTACACGGACCTGATGGTGCAGATGGTAGTGATCCCATCTTGTGCGCTAAGGGTCGTGGGTTTGATCTTCACCAAAGACAAAATTTTTATATGATGAATATTTGTGTATGTTTAATATGTAATTAAATAGATAATAAATAAGTGATTCCTCTGTTGTCTAATATTTATAATAAACAAATGCTTTAAGAGGTTTTTACAAAGCCTCCGTATTCGAGATGTTGTATGAACTTATAAAACTATTATATATAGGTTAAACTACATGTAAAAATTACAGTTATAAATTATTATGAAAAATATCAGTAACGAGATCGTACCGAGTGAAAGATTGACCAAAAGCGAAGTGTAGGCAAGTTCACATCACATTAAACGCAAAAGTATTAATTGAATTAGGCTGTCTTGTTTCATTATGTTCATACTAATATTACAAATAAGAAAGTTTGTCTGTCTGTTACTCATCATGGCTTAAACGAGGTAAAATATAGGCTATTTTTATCCCAGAAAACAAGAGTTCTCGAGAGGCTATAAAGTGGGAGTAATATAAAGTGTATATATGATTTTGTGTTCAAAGTCCACAGCTTGTTTTTCTAGATTAATTGAAAAAATATAAAATTAAAACGAATAAACTTATATAATAAGCTTATATAGAGAATAAACTTGAGAGTGAACTTGAGAATAAACATCGTCATTATCATATCAGCCATAGAAAGTCTACTGACATAGGCCTCGCCAAGATAGGGGGATTTTGCCCGAATTTGCGCATTCTCACCCCGTAGTTAGCTGCGCTGTTTCAGATGGATATACCGCCATCTGTCGGTTCCGATACTTCAGCCGCCTCTTACGACACCTGGTACAGAGGGAGGTAACATTCTAGTGTGATAGTACGCTACAGCTAGTTGAGGCATAATATCTGTCTGAGGCCTGTATAGTAAATTTCTTATATTAGGTAATTTTCATGTCACTGCGTAGCGGCTTCTTTTACATAGCCGGTGGCGCCATCCTTCTATTCACGGAGGTATGATTAACTAAATTTTGAATTCAATTCTAAGAATGACACAACACTACCTTATGAACTACGCCTTCTGTACCTCAGTGACTTCGGTCCTCTATATGTATGTATAAATACATATGATTGGTATATACAATAAATGATGATGATATTTAAATGTTACAATTATATTATTAACTATCGACAGTTGAGTAATATTGAGTGTAATCACTATTCTGTATGACTGTCACGAAAACTGTAATTACTAAGTCACGGCATAACTCCCTGGGAGAAATTTGTTTGTATATAAAATTAATATTAAAATATATGTTACCTTTAAGATTGGCTAGAAATATTTAACTGTAAATAAATAAAAGCTTTAATTACTTCTACAAATATCAAGGTCAAATATGTCTCGCATATATTAAGCTACTATAAAAAGATATATCACCCGATAAGGTGCTTTGATTTGGAAATGTCAAGGAGTGGCTTGACAATTCTAATCCGGTGTTGATATAGAAGGTTTATTGATGACTAAAGACAAAAAAATCTGTTTGTTGTTGTTATTACTTATGTAGATGATTAGTAAAAAATGTAATGACATAGTGCCTTATTAATAATATTGCATAAACAGTGATATAGTACCAGTTAACTGACTTTTTTTGTATTCAAACTACTGGCCGTTTAGTTTAAAACATCTACAGAAATGAAATTATTATTTAATAAATTATAGTTTGGAATCATGTGTGGCTGCTGTCAACAGCTAGTGTATAAAATTAAAAAGAGAACATTTTTGTATGTTTGTTTGTAACAATAGTCGTTCATTATAGCCATCATCATCATTATAGCCATTGGACATCCACAGCTGGACATAGGCTTCCCTATGAAAGGGGGAATTTTGTCCATAGTTGCCATACCTTGCAAGCGTAATCGCAGAGTACAGCTTTCGCGACGGGGATGCTGCTACCCATCCTGTGCATTTGAACTAAATTATCTATAGCATGGATATACCGCTATCTGTCGGTTCTGGTACTTTAGTCATCCTTTACGATACCTGGTTTGAGGGAGATACTATTCAACTCTGCCGGTACCTTACGGCAATGGTGGCTTATAAGTACAGGTAACTTAGAATCATCATCTCAACCGTAGGACGTCCACTGTTGGACATTTTCCGCTCATAATGGTTAGACGAGGCTTGCGTGGTAGATATTTCATACATAATTCTAAATTCGGTGGGGTCGATCACCACATAGAGCAAATATTTATACGATAAATATTTATGTACTTTTTATTGACACAGTCTACTTAAGAGTATTTTTCCCACATGTCTTCGGAAACATGAAATTGATCCACGCTAAAGGTAAACAAGTGACCATCGCATTTTTTACTGTCTCACCTTATCAAGTACCGACAGTGAATCGCGCCCAGTGACATTTACTTAGCCTGGTATTTAAAGTAATTATTACAAGTAAGAATGCTTGACAAGAAAAATGCTTCATTGAGCAATTAAAAGGCCTTTGTGCCCAGATGGTTGTGTATAAAGATTGTAATAAATTGATGGATTGTAACTATGTAAAAAATTACGTTTGCATATGGTGCATACTGATTTTGATTTCGAAAGTAGCGTACTGTGCACCACCGGCTCATTCCAAGGATTCCTAGCCCCGCTTCGATCCCGGGAACCTAGCTGGGCAGTCGGGAACAATATAAATGGGCGTAGGGTTGTTCATGAGTGAACGGCCTCACCCATTCCTCCAGTGCGTTAGAATAGACGACTGAGAAGACTTGCGTTAGGTTAATCCGAAAATAAAAAGATTTAATGCTATTAATCTTTTCTTCTTTAATACTCGTATAGTACAGTGCATTTTTTTTTACAATTAAGAGTATTTATATCAATCAATTAAGGTGATGCCGCATCCGTACATGGGTTAGATTCTTTTGAAATTATCTACTACATACATACGAGTACATGCATACGTACATCACGCCTGTGTTCCATCAGGGAAGGCAGAGACTATAGATCTCCACTTGCTATGAGTTTGGAATACCTCTATCACTGCCTTTACTTGCATCAGTCCTTTAATACACGGTCATTTATACGTCGTATTTCTGATCTGGCGCTTATTTAATACGTCTTCTACATGGTTAAGGTATGTTTGCCTAGATCGTCCTATATCAACTCTCCAATCACTTCCGCTCTATATATCTATGCAGTCATTATACGTTAATTGTCTTCTAAGGGACAATCATTTGGGAGATTTCCTTTTTTCAAGCGTTATGTCTGTTCATTTTTGCTTAAGCATGACACAACATGGATTCCCAGCACGAGAAGAAAAAGTTTAAGCTCTAGTTAGCTGTTGGCACACACAGACGGATATATCTTTATTGCGTAAAACATCTAACGAATAATTGCAGCACTAAATAATAGAAAATGATGTACAATCTACAACAAAAATGATAAAATAAATCTACAAATATATATAACCAATTGACAACATACGACTTGGCATTCAACGAATCTAATTCTAACGTGGCCTAAAGATTTTTGCGAAACAAATCACGTAGGCGACATATCTTATGACATCTGGTTGAATCCAGCTATCTCGATTGAATACAGTAATCCTACACACCTGCTCTCGCCAACAAAGGAGACTAATCAATGAGAATGTACTCATTTCTAAATGGGGTTTACGCATTATGTTTGAAGGTAGACCAACTTTTACTTGTGGTAACACTCAACCTTTTTTATTGTGAGATTACTATGTTCTTATGTTGATTAAGCGAGTGGTCGTAATTAAATGTACGCTTGACAGGAATATGTAAGCTTTCTACTCGAGCCATGTAAAGCACCTTCATTTTACCGTTTCATATAATCTAAATACGTTAATGTTGAGATTATGGAAATATATTGCATACAGATGAAATATACTAAATACATTTATGAATTCTAGTAAATTTGTATCGAATATTAGCCTAACTCTAATTTACAATCCCAAAGATAGTTCCATTTTATGTTTAGCACATGTGCTTTTTGTGCGATATTTCATTCGTATATATTCTCGTATATAAGGCACTCATAATTGAATTATACTTAAGTTGGTATTACTGTTATTTTTATCTTTTTGTGCTTTTGCTTTCTTCTTTTCTCTTTATAACATGTAAACACTTTAAGTGTTTTTAGCTATCTTGATCTATTATCAGATAAACATTAAAATTTTTCGTATAAACATGGTTTTGAGTTCAAGTTCTAATGTATTTGTGATATAGTGTTTGTCAAAAATATCCAATTTTTCAAATGGTATCTTATAAGTCATAACATTGATCAAGCTTTTCAAATTACTATTTATGTCATTTATTGTTTTTATCATCATAGAGCAGCCCAAATGCACAGGGCGGGGATGGGCAGCAGCATCCATGCCGCGATAGCTGCGCTCTGCGATTGCCAACACGCTTGCCCAGTGCGGCAATTATGTGCAAAATACCTCCTTTCTTGGAGAGGCTTATGTCCAGCAGTGGACTTCCAATGGCTGGTATGATGATGATGATTGTTTTTATCACTTCCAAGGCCAACAGACGATCTGATTAGGACCGCAGGATTATGCTGAGTTCAAGTCGAGCACTTATTTGTAATTTCTTAATAAGTGCTGCATCCAACAGTGTATAATCTATGACTAAAATGTTAAAAATGGTGTTTCTAAGCGAAGTGGAATTATTGAGGAGAGCTACAACTTTTAATCCGTTTTTATAGGAATTGTATTGTAATATTATTTAAAAGAAACCTATTCTTCCAATAATTGTCTACCTCTCCGATTATTATATGTTGTAAATACTATTATATATTTCCTAATATGTCAGAGTATTTATACGTACTGTTAATTTGCATTGCCTCATCAAAATTGCAGTATTTAAAAGATCTTTAATTGAAATTCGATTTTGTAACCAAAGCTATTCAAATTGAGAACAATAAGTTGGTAAAACTACATATGTATACGTTTAGGTGGAATGTACTAATTGTATTGTATCATATACAAAAGATGTTTCGGTGGCCCAGATTTGCTTGTTTAAGCTGTTGTAGAACAAAACGTTTAGACCGGTCTAGATTGCGTAATAGTAGAACTATATCCTAGAAACATTTTAAAAGAATCGGACAGTATTGTGAAACAGTGGCATTTGAAACAGAGCAATGTTATTGGGAAATTGAAAGGCTTTTCTGAATTATTAATAATGCTAATTACGAGGCTGTGAAACTTTTGAACAAATCAAAGAATATTACAATATATTATTAATTAGGCAATCATCTCGTCAAATAAAAATGCAAAAATCTTTTAAAAACGTAATGTATTATGTTATTGGTTTTAAGCGTTGATAAACCAGATACAATTTGATTTCGTTCTCGATAAATATTTCTAAATAAAAAGGAATAAACAACTTAATTTATACTACCTACTACAGTAGAATCTGTTTATATGTCTGTATATTACCCCGCCTATATTAGCCGCTTAGTAGTAACCAACCGCGCAAAGCAAGTATGAGTAAAGTTTGGTTTTCATACAAAAGGTTTTGCAACTTAGTCGGATATAATTAATGACTTCACTTGTGCCGAATATATTGACATGTCGCTTATTATATTATTACTTATTATAAAAAGCTATCTCCGGTTATAGTGAGTGATTTGATTCCTAACATTTCTTATTTTCGTGATAACCCTCTAGGCGGTACGATGGGAGAACGCGTGGGTCTAAATTATTTGACTTATATGTTAGATGACTGATATGATCTTTTGAGTCATCAGGGTCATCTGTTTTAGAAATATTTAATTATTTCCTTTTAGTTATAAATATTGTTTTTTTTTAATTTACTGGCGACGCGAATGTAATCGTAATAGGCTTAATTTATTAAAAATATGAGTGAGTTTGTTTATTATTTAATATTAGTGTAGTGCTACTATCAAATCATCAAATCAAACAATTCCATGCGGATGACATCTCAAACACATAAACACATTAATTGTTCTTGATAACAATTACTCTTGAATTCATTCTACGTAATTGAGAAATTGTGATTTCAAGGAATCTTTATTAACAATAGATGGTAAAATAAATAAATTGTAAATGCAGTAATTGTTAGGCCAAGTTAACTTGTTCTTCGTGGGAATAAACGCCGGTGGGAAATTCACTTCTTCTTTGTATTTCTTGTCCACGTTAGGCGTTGTATATATATTTTATATATAATGTAATTTATTTGTCAGACATTGTGCTGGGTATAGGTATAAATAAATAAATTCAAATAACATATCCTAAATGACTATGAGCTTAAACCTCTTTTGTTCTATCTCTTGCAAATATACTACGAGAATGATGTATGCATAACTACCAGACATAGATTGTTCTATACAAATGTTTATCAGACAAATGTTTGTCCTTAGTGGGGATCAAAACAACTATCTTTAAGAATTGATTTCTAATACTAAATGCCGAGTAAATAAACTATTTTTCTAACTGTGACTCTGTCCGAGTAAGTTTGTCTATATATATATATATATATATATATATATATATACATTAATAAGATCTTATTATATATATATATATACATATATATATAATATAATACATACAAAGTATCTTTACGTGCTTTACCAAAACTTTTTATTACCATGGGAATGGAGATCGTCATCAGATGCGATATCTCGCACCATGACTGGATGCGACAGGCTTTCCACTTTAGATAATCATCAACAGTCACAGACTGTTTTCATTATGTCAGTGTGAAGCTAACTAGTTTCTGAACAAACGATTTTGAACCGACTGTATAGCGGGGCTACTAATATTTTCCTTTGCAACACTGCAAGCTTTAATCTTGAAGGTAATTGGTTTTTTTTTTCATTTTTAAAGCAAACATTTGTTGCTAATACAACATAGAACTAATAAAACAATATTATATTTAATACATACACACATATGTATTAGATTTACAAAAAAATACATTTTAAACTCGATCCGATTTGTGCGTTTTCTTTAAAAAAAAAATTGAGTTTGTTTTCTGCCTAGAAGCCGAGATAAATTACTTTTCTAAAGAGTTTAAAAATAGATTTAAAAATAAAGTGCACGAGGATTTTATTATTCATCTTAACTACTTCAATTAGTAGTTTCGTCAAACTAAATTGAAATCTTAGTAACAAAATAAATAGGCTTAGAAATGTATGATTCTAATTTGTTATTATTACTTACTATTATTATCTAAATTAGAGTAATACAGAGAAAAAGTTTTACTGCCTGTTTCTTTGTACTGTATAAACTTAAAAATTATTTGACCTCTTTAAAAACATATATATAAATATATGTCAATAAATTTGGCAAGTGAAAAGTTTGATCCATATGTCCTGACATATTCAAAATTATTTGTGAAATTTTGACAGATTACCATTGGTTGATGTGATGCCTATTAAAAAAATAGACTAAAACCATTTAAGTCTGAACCATTTAATATTTGTATTCTAAACTAGTTTCATTATGTATACTATCCAACATTGTTGCGATAGTTTTAAATTTATAATCATTGATCTTATACATCAAGCAATGCTATTAGCTCTCGCAAGTCAAGTAGTGGTTTAACTCTCGTTTAGTATACAAAGGCCTCAAGGTAAACGGACCTTGTGTTGTCTCCCTACAACTGCTTTTATTACAGCAAGCCGTAAAGTACTTATGCGAAAACTTCTAGACGGTTTATTTTATTTATTTTTTTGTAATCCGTCTTTTAGCGAGTCGAAGCTTTGTTTAAAAGTGCAAGTAATCATGGAGTTGGTTCGTGGCTGGTCGATTGTGGTATCCTTGTTATTTTCTAGTTAGTTTTACGCTAGGGAATTCCAAAGATACTATAAAAATAAACATATATGCTGACTTCTCATCATCTATCAAGCGGTAAGCGTATTGGCAATCGCAGAGCGCCGCTTCCTGTGCATTTGAGCTACTCTGTTTCGGATGGATATACGGCCATCTGTCAGTCCCAGTACCAAAGTCGCTTTTTACAATACCTGGTACAGGAGGAGGTACTATTATACTCTGTCGGTACCTTACGACTCATCCTCCAAAAAATAAAAAACTCAGCATCCAAAATTTCGTTCAATTTCGTACTTTGTGATGTTACCTCTTGTATCAGTGATTTATGTAGTTATTTTACTTCCAGGATTGGTGCAATAGATTAAAATTGCAATGAAAAAAGTCTGTTTGATTTTTCACTAAAAACATTACATTTAGCATTAAAACAATATTGTTACTGCATGCTACTTTGACGTTTTAAGTGAAAGTTTATTTTCGGATGGATTCAATTTCTTTTTTCTCGTACACCTCAGACACTCCTCTCAAAAAAGAAATGGAAGTGATATCCAGTGAATAATAGGTTGGATACCTCTGCCTAATATGAAAAATATTGGATTAAATTTATACATTGTACTTATGTACAAAATAAGACATATAATATAAATCTTGCTAATTTGATAATTAAACACATAACTAACTTTAAGTTTTGTCGGTTTACCGAGGTCCACCTGTAAATGTTACGACGTAAAATAGTATAAAAATTTGTGTGAATAATATGTCAACAATTAATTATAAGAACATGGCATTTCGGAATTTTCTAGATCGTTCTCATCGCATTGCCAAACACGATAATAGTAATAAAAATAACAAAAGAATCTTGTGGTTATATCTTGATCTTGATATCAAACTATTATTGTGATAATAGAAGTGCTCTAATTTATGAATTGTCCGGCCATAT
The DNA here is from genome assembly GCA_020976665.1 of Heortia vitessoides. Classification (NCBI taxonomy): domain Eukaryota; kingdom Metazoa; phylum Arthropoda; class Insecta; order Lepidoptera; family Crambidae; genus Heortia; species Heortia vitessoides. Next base: position 3,535,883 of record JACJUM010003237.1, on the reverse strand, counting down.
TCCGGCAGTTCCGGTTTGCTGCTGCCAAGGCTTGGTCACTTTCGGCGCACGCGCAGCCTTGGACGGCGTATGACTGCGCCAGCGGGGCGCAAGTGATGAGATAACCACGTTGAAATTGATACTAATATAGATTTTACGATAAGAATGGCTTAAGAATATATTACAAGTAACTCTGGAGTATATATGTTAGGATTTACCAAACCTTAAAATAATAATAAGTTCACTCAACATCTCATACATCCATCTTACCGAGATAAGTCATTTAAAGTACTTATATTACAAACAACAGACAATAGAGGAGTCACAAACACGATATTTCAATTCATTTAATACTCACATCACCCACGACTCTTGGTGCATAAGATAGGGTCAATATCTTCTGCCCCACCGGGCAGTCATCTTATATGACTTGTAATGATTTATAGAGCGAATTATTTTTTTATTATAATTCATTTAATTGCAGAATATGGTTCCGTAGGTGCAGCATCAAAATGTTCGATAAATATAAATATGCGACTGTACCAGGTCTTTGAGGTACGGGAATCGATAGATGGCAGTATATCTACCAAAAACAGCGTCGATCAAATTAGACAGAGCAGGGACAGCAACAGCGTTCCTGTTGCGAAGCTACTCTCTGTGATTGTCACTACAGCCTAGTGCGGCAATTATAGGCAAAATATAATCGTTCGGTAACTATAGTTAAAGAAACAAGGCTTTAACGCTTTTGTGTTAGTCTTGCGACGTATCCACAATGCTATAGATTAATACTCACATCTCTAAAGAAAGCTTTAATATGAACTTGATAATCACTTTCATTCAGCGTTATCAGTATAAAAATATGTAAGGTTTACCACAGATGTTCTTCATTAGAAAGTCAATCCTATTAATTCGAATATTTAAAAGCTACTTCATTATATATGTAAATTTATTTTATGGTTTTTGACGTGATCAATCATTTTATGTTTACCAGTTTTTCGGTTCGTTGCCATTCGATATTGTGTGACATTTTATGTATTTATAACCTTGATTTTTAGTAACTTGATTACGTATATCCAACCTCATATATATGTTGTGTTGATGTGTGTGCCGTGGAAACTGACACAGTAGAATAGTACCTCCACTGCACTAAGTGTAGGAACAGACAGGTGGCAGTATATCCTCTAAGACGAGGGTATGCATTCCTACCGCAAGCTTACGATCTGCCATTGTGCCGCAATCCCCTTTTATTGAGACGCCTATGTCTAATAGTGGACGTTCTGCGTTTCTATGATGAGAACTGATGATCAGATGAATGAAATAAATAGAAAACCTGATGAATGATCTAGCGCAGTGTTTAAGATCATCGGATTAGTCGTAAGGGTCTCATAACTGTGATGCCATAACTGTCTGATTTCGTTGTTTGGGTTTTTATAACATCGTATGTGCCTAAGGTCGTAGATTCGATCCCAACCCAAGAAGAGTATTTATGTTAACATGTTATTTATATGTACTTAAGTATTACTACTATAACTAATTTTTTTGTCTTGCTGTTGGTTTATATAATGTAAATAAATGATAATATTAATAAATTAACAAAACATCTCATTTATTGACCTGATTCTCGGATAAGTCGCTTAAAAACGTGTGTTATATCACTTATAGCACTTTTGTTATGGACTTCAGGCAATACAAGCATTACAAATGTAATACTTGACTACATATTACTAATGTTTTATATTTAATTATTAAATAATTCAGTTTACCGCCTGCGACTCGAGCTGCGTGGACATCACTTTACTCCAACAGATTCAAGCTATTCATATGCCCAATTTCATCAAAAAACATTATTTCACATAACATTATTATAGATGAAACATCTCCTACATTTGAGTTAAATGCAAAAAGTTTCTCTAAAAATTCACTGTATGTTTTTTTAGTCTAACGTTATTATTAATATAATACGAACTATCGAACAATGCCATCTGTTGTTTAAATTAAGCAACACTTTACAGGAAAGTAGGCCAAAAAATCTATAACAAAATGGCGCCGGTACTAATACTATTGTAGTATTGTAAACGTTGCGGCCGTCACAAGCCGCGGCGTCGACACGCTCCTTCCGAACCAGTTTTCACCAAAAGGACTGGCGCTAATTTCTCTCTATTGTTCCATCTTTAACGTTTTCACAGCTATGGACTGGCTTTATCACCGGTTGGTTAACGTAACTTAACGAAATATATCATATTTTTTTAGTACTTGACTTGTTTGTTTATGCATTTAAGATTTTGCCTATAGACGCAAAACTGCTCTGTTCAAAAACAAAGGAAAGTAAGAATTAGGTATATTTTGGTATGCTAAATGAGAAGACAGATACTAATGATTACCATTTACTTAACTACCGATATATTTTTATTACTTCTTTTTCATTAATTAATCTCTGGAGACTCGTGCGCAAAGTTTATTATTAGTATTAAGAGTATTATTAGTATTAAACACGTTGATGTTGGAAATGTTCTTTCTTTTGATTTTTTTTCATTAAATATTTTTAAGAAAGCAAAGGATGGTTTAAATACACTAGGGTCCAGTCTTTACATATACCTTTAATTATCATTTTGTTTGCAACTGTAAATTGAGATATAAAATATGCTCTCTCTCAAGTTAAATCTCAGCAGTTTTAAAGTTTATCCTGGACAAACACCATACATACTAAGATACAAACTCTTTAGTCAGAATTGGAAATAAAACGCAAATTAGCTAATTATATGTGGCCTTTTCGTCGCATTTAGTGCCGCACCATCGATTCCCTGAATCTCAGAACACGCACAGACACATTGTTGAACTTAAGTACTAGTAATTAATGCTTAATAATTTGATTACGAATAATAGTAATAATGGCGATATTAAGCGAAAGTATGCTGATAGGTTGTTCAATCGTAACGATTAATTAATTGTGATGGTTTGGACATAAAACATAATTAATCAGATATACCAGTAAGGCTAGAGTTCAGTCGATCCATTACGATAAACTGTCATTATTGATTGGACACGCGGGCTATGACTTATTTCATAATATCGTATGTTACTAACGACACGTAATATAAGAAAGAGGTCATATTTTTTGTGTAGTTACAGATGCTAATAGACAATTCCTTATTAAAAATAAAACAGAGTATATAAATGATATTTTACTTAATCTGTATTTATATACATTTATTAATACAACCGTGTCCGGTACCGGCACAGTAGTAAATCCCCTGTACCAAGTGTCGTAACCGTTAGATAAATTGTAGCTCAAATGCACAGGTGGGGATGGGCAGCAACATCCCCGTCGCGGAAGCTGCGATCGCCAATACGCTTGCCCAGCGCGGCAATTATAGGTAAAATTCCCCCTTGCCCATGTTCAGCAGTGGAGTTTGCGTCATCAAACATATTTATAAAGCATTATGTATAGATTTGATAACACATGAGGCAGATCTCATAAATAGATATGTCTGCATTGGTACCTCACATTCACCTATTTTTACCGCTGAACAGCAACTCTCTCATTGTTGTACTCCAGTTTGAAGGGTGAAAATGGTAGTAAAATTACTAGGTAACGAGACATAATGTCTTTAAATCACAAGGTTGGCAGCGCGATAGAAAATGTTTTATCCTTACTAATATTATAAATGTGAAACCTCTCATCCGATTTTAATGAAATTTAGCACAGATAATCTTTAGACCCTGGGAAAGGACAAAGCCTATTTTTTAATTTGAAATAAGGGTTGTAAGAGGTTGAATAGGGGGATGAAAAGTTGTATGGAAGTGTCGCTATTTTTAGAGCTAGTAACATGAAACTTATTTTTCAGGCCATTAATTCGATAAAAATAAACAACGAGTTTATATAAGTTAAGGTAAAGAGGTATGGTAAAATTATTCCACGCGAACGAAGTCGCGGGCACAGCTAGTAAAATATATTTAATGATGGGTGCAATTAGAAACTAGATTAAAGATCAGTATTTTCGGATATATACATATATGAGCAAAAAAGTTCAGATTAATAAATAGAAAATATATAACTTCATATCAAATATAGCAAATAAATAATAAAATCTTTTAACTATAACAGCAAAATTGTTTATTAAATTTTTCGATAATTTAGCCAATAAAAAGTTTTTTTTATTGTATTATCTGCAAGTATTTGTTTTTAAAAACTTTAATTCAATAGCCATAAGAAGTGCTTTAATATAACAATAACAATTTTTCCATCAACTTTCTAAGTAGTATGTTTTAGTTCACGCGTGTTACATAAATCGCTTGCAATACGGCTACTCCGGTTAACAGGTGGTGTAAGTCAGCGTCGCCTAGCGTTTCACTACTCTGTCTAAGTCTGGCATTAGTTTTTTAGTATTGTTCCGTTTGTTTGGATCTGTCTAATCTGTCTGCAGAAACTACGGAACTAACAACACAGCTAGCTGTAGTCGGGTACAATCGTTATAATGAATTAATATGTAACCAGCGAAGGATGTATGTACTGATAAGGTGTCATTTTGAAACCATTGGCGCTTCTAGATTTTAAACCAGCAATGATTATGAAATTTTCTATCTTTAATTTAATATATTTTTTGTAAATCTCACATATGTGTTTTATGCCTATAAACAACAACAAACCCGAAAGTTCATATTTGACTGAAAGAAAACAATAAACACAAAAATACGTTCATCATCATCATCATATCAGCCATTGGAAGTCCACTGGTGGATATAGGCCTCCCAAAGAAAGGGGGAACCGCAGAGCGTAGCTTCGCGACGGAGATGCTGCTGCCCGTCCCCGCCCTGTATACACTGTTACAGATGAATATTCCACCACCTGCTACTTTTGATACCTTAGTCGCCTCTTACGACACCCGGTACAAAGGGAGGTACTATTCTACTCTTCCGGTAACACACGGCAGAAAAAAAATAAAAGCTTTAAGTGCTTTTGAACGAACCAACAAAGGGACGTAAACCGACAATTAAAGTATACCGAAGGTCAAGTCAACCCACCAATATTGCTAAAAGGGAATGGTATACTCCAGGGTCACAGACCCAACAGCTGTAAGTCGGGATACGTTTATATACGTATGCACGATCCAGGATGTGTATTGCGTTGAGTGGTTTTGTGCTATTGCTACCGCCACCTGTTATTGTATTTAATTAATATCTGTTTATGTTACCACAAAACAAATAGACCATGTTTATGTTATAAAATATGACATGTTACCTATTTTTATTACTAAGGTGATATTTACTATAAAAAATGCTTGTCTCAGCTGTTAGGCGGGACTCAAACCTGTGTCTTTCTTATACCGGGGGACTGCAATACCGTTAAGTTACCGAGACATGAGCAGACATGTCGAATTTATTCTAGTTTATTTTTTTTGTGCTGAGATGTCAACGTCATTTCTTCAATGTTGTAGGTACAAACACTTAAATGTCAAACTTTTACAAGATTGAAGCAATCGATAAAGATGAAATGGGTGCTTAATTACTTTAAAAGGTTTTATGCATAGAAAGCTCTGGATTATATTTAAGATGATAGTGCAGTCTCCCGATATGGGAAAGATGTGGGTTCAAGTCCCGCCTGACACCTGAGACAGGTTTTTTTTCAGTAAATATATCCAACATTTCCTATGCATAAAACCTTTTAAAGTAATTTTATTATGTTTATATCTTTTAATATGACAGCGAAATATTCGTTCAAATGAATTATCAAAATTTATAACATTTTCAAACATTAACACGTTTACTGCTCATAATAAAACGACTCTTTCAACGGATTTATAGCGCGGTTCATTTAACTTTAATGCACGTTTAAAAGTCGTTATATAAAAGTATATTTATTGTCTAAGATTAATAAATATTTAGATTTTTGGTTCAAAGTAAACTTCAAATGACCGTCAGACAATCAGACAAAATAATAAGTCTGACTCGTTCTCTGTTGATCAAGAGGTAAAAACAAATTAAACATATTTCGCTATTCCTATCCCTTAATCCAATATCATGTCATCTAGTTGCTATCTCTTGCCTAATATGTCTACTTGCTCGTACGCATTCTAACCAATATAATTGTCACCTTATTTACGTTTCTCGAATATGTATTATGGGGTCTACGTACATTGGTTTGTGAACTGGCTAAACCAGGAAACCTACGATAATAAGCTACCGGATAGTGTAAGGGCTTGAAGAAATGTGCTGATCAAGATTCAGCATGAATAAATGTAAAGAGCTCAATGGCGAATTTGGTAGGATCCCTATCTTGAACGCTAAGAGGCGTGGGTTCGATCCCTATCTAGGGCAAACATTAATTTACAAATATTTGTGTAAGCAATAGATTTGTAATTCTTCTGTTATTTGATATCCGTAATACATTTGTTCAAGGTTGATACATGTATTTGTATGGATATTACAGATTTTTTTTGTATTCTTAGAAAGATGTTGAATAAACAATATAAATAACATCTATATATATATATATGTATATATGAGTGTGCGTGTGTGTGTGTGTGTGTGTTTGTGTGTGCGCGTGTGTGCGTCTGTGTGTGTGCGTGTGTGCGTGTGTGTGTATGTGCGATATATATACCTCTTTCTCAGTCAACAGAGCAAGAAAATATCCTCTAATACAAATAATATTCACTGGAAAAAAACAATATTTTACTAGAAATTGTCTCAGAGTTCAGGTATGACTGAAGGTACTTCCCGCCTGATACAATTCTAGTAAATAATATCTTTATTTTAAAATTCAGAAATTTTCAATGTATACAATCTCAAAGGTAACAAAAGATTTTTGATATTATCTGTGGAATAGAAAGAAGGTGAGATGCGAAGGCTTACTGCATTATCGCATTATATTATGTAAGTAATGCTTCCTCTTTGTAAACCTTCACATTTTCAGATATTCCTATCATAAGCGAAACGTGTGTATTGGGATAAGGAGAAATTTATGTGATTTTCCGTGTTTAAATAAAACAAAATATGATTTATGTTTCGGACCGTGTCAGGGTAATTTATGTTAATTTGTTATATTCTTTCTAAAATTAGTCATTTCCCAATTATTACTTACAAATGTATGCATGTAAGTTTCTATATAAAGTTGTCATGCCAAAATTGAGTTGGCAAATTCGGCAATCAGCGTGCCGCGCCCCGCGCAACTCGCCCCTCACCCCGCTTACTCCCCGTAGGGTACACTTTCTCGGTACCTTGACCTCGCACGATTATTGCCACTGCACAAAACTTGCACTCGTTGAGTGATTGTTAGGGCTTGCACCTTGAATATAAAATATTAGTACAATATTTTCTAACATTTACGCGTTCACTGCTCATAATAATACTAATTTTTGAACGTTTCTAAACATGGATTTATTCAACTTTTTCTATTGACAAAAGATGTTGTGGTTTTGTCAATCTTGATAATGGTTGCGGCAGGGTAACTGAAACAACAATGAAGCCGTTTAAAAGTGGTTTTATAAAATGTATTTCAATCATTATTATTCACTATTTATAATTCACCATTAAATTATTTATATATTTGTTACCTTGATTAGACAGAGAAAAGGACGGACAAAACTTAGTTTGTTTGTCAAAAGGAAAGTTTGTAGTACTTATAAAACACAGAAACTCCAAGATCGCGCTGCTCCTTGGCGGGAGGCACAACATTAAGTCTTATTCAATATAAATTGGAGAGGCCTATGTCAAGCAGTGGACGTCCGACGACCTAAAATGATAATGATATGCATCTACTTGAAAATATAACAAAGGAAAAGATATGGCTTTAAATACTATTGCTGAGAAACAACAAACACTCTGAACAGTTAACAAAACTTAATAAATATAATTTTAATAAATAGTGATTAACTTTTTAATAACAGTATAACTAAATTTAGGATTAAATGTATTATTATTTGTACCTCACTCTCACCTATTTCTACCGCCAAATAGGTTTGTTCGCATTGCTGCATTTCGGTGTGAAACCCTTCAAACCGGAAAGCGGCAGTAAAATTACTGACCAATGTGAAATAATATCTTCGAGTCAAAGTTAGCATCGCGGTTATAATAACCTTGTGTTTTACAAGAGCCAATAGACTTTGTTGTTCGTCAACGTGATCTATTACAAAAAAGATATAATCCTGCAGCAGCATCAGCATTTGAGTGTAAGGGAGTCAGTCACCTGTTAAGTTACTCTTTGCCTAGAGACAATATATTCATACATATATTCCATAGAAGGAATATATGATTGTGATTGACTTCATCGTAAGTTTTCTACTCCCGGTGACTCCCCTGTCTTCCCGATACCCGGGCTCCTTCACTATAATCAACCACTGGTTTTCATTCCATTGATCTGATACGGTATTTCCAGCTCTTAAAAAGTTTACAAATTTTTATTTATGAACATATCCCTCCACTTCCGGTGACTCCCCTGTCTTCCTGATATCCGAGCTCCTTCACTATAATCAACTACTGGTTTTGACTCCATTGATGTGATAGTGAAACAAAAATAACTAAAAAGTTTACAAATTTTACCAAAACAACAAATAAACTAATTAACACTACATCTCATACGTTGACCTGATTCCGATATAAGAAGCTAAAAAAACACTTGTATTATGGATAACAGACAGCAGAGGAACTACAATGTAATACTCATATATATGTTAATAGCACACGGACACAGAACAAATACATTTATAGTTGTACTAACACTATATGACTGTTTTTGTCAGGAGTGGTGACCGGTGCACCAGAAAATTCACTTGCCATCAACGTCATCGGGCCCGTGGATCAATAACAAAATTATTTTAAGTTAAATATAACTATATATAAAAGTGGCAACCCTAATATAGCCGTAGGGTCTTGGCTTTCGGATCCGGTCGCATTCTGCGTGCAGTTGTGTAATGACCTTTTGGCGTTCAGCCGAACAGAAATCGCAATGGAAAACCCGCCAATGATAGGGCGGAATGGAGTCGGTGTGCCCTTCAAGCTGCATTTTATTTGCAATATTTCGATATTGATTTTAAGCTACAAAGCTACAGATGTTTTCGGAACCGGCTTTAAGTATAATTAAGACCTATCCTGGTGCTGACAAGCTACATTTCAAAAGAGCTCACTCAATGATCGTATGATGTTTATGACTTCGATGATTCAGTGGGGTCATTAATAAGATGATGATGATAATTTGTGTTGTGTAACTCAGGTTTCTCTCATTGTTTACTCTTGTATCTCGTATACTATTGTTTTTAACTAACTACTGCTTTAATTTTTTTTATATGAGGTGTCATACATTGACCAGATATCAATGTAAGTAACTTAAAGCACTTGTGTTACGAAGAGCAGACAATAGACTAATATACTAAATGAGATGATAAATAGACTAAATGGGTTACTCAAATAGATATAAATAACACGCAGACATGTGATAAATAGAAATATTCATCATATGCTTATTCTCGTTGGGGATTGAGCATACGACCTTTGGAGCACATCACGATAGGATCACTACCAACCCAACAAGAGTTACGATGGTTGATCTACACTAGAATGGACAGAAGATGGGCATCCTGATCTCTGAGCCAATCCCTGCAATGTCCATTTCAGCTATTTAATGTAGCCACTTTGAGAATAAATCATCATACCAGCGATTAGTAGTCCAGTACTGGACATTGGCTTCCTTAAGAACGGGGGAATTTTTCCCATAATTGCCGCTCTGGGCAATCGAGTTGGCAATCCAAGAGCGCAGCTTTCGTAACTAGGCTGCTGCTGCCCATCCCAGCCCTGTGTATTTGAGCTACACTGTTTCGAATGGATAAACCGCCATATGTCGGTTCTGGTATCTAAGTCACCTTTTACGATACTTGGTACAGGAGGAAGTACTATTCTACTTTGCCAGTACCTCCCTTCAAAATGCTAGAAACTAATTAGTCCCATGGCCTATGGCCTACAGTGAACGTCCTACGGCTGTTATGATGATGTCGAATCGATATGTTAATCAAGGTTTTTATTTTTTATAGCTGTTGACTCATTTCAGATACATATATGTATTTATAGATATAGATATATTAGGTGTTGCCACTGAAAATTTAAGAGTGAGACGGATAACTAAGGAGCTACAAGGTCGGTCATAACCTTGTAACTCCTTGATTGTTACTCGAATGTTCTTATGAGTCATGACTTAAAGTAAAAGGACCAGTCTAAATCTTTTCTTTCTTTATTAATATTTACCGTTATTTAATGTATGAGAGTAAAAGCATGACTTTTAAAATTATAAATAAGTTGAGTTGAAGAATTTTAATACTATCTTTGCATCCTCACTTCACCTCCTTAACCAATGAAAAACCTTTATACTGAATTTCATTCGAATTACTCTATTAACTTTGCACCCCCGTTTTACAACTTTAGGGGGTGAGTTTTTTAAAAATCCTTTCCTAGTGCTCAAATGCGTAATAAATATATCCTTGTTCAAAATTTCAAGTTACTAACCCCTATAATTCAGGGCCTGCGTTGATAAGTCAGTCACTCAGTTAGCTTCTTATATATTATAGACTTATCAAATATTTTATTTTCTGGAAAAATATAATAAAAAATAGAACTGAAAATGTAATATGATTCAAATAAATGGTTAAAATCGTTTAAAAATCGGTCGATCAACTTAGTCACAATAACGTTTACAGGTTAGGTATTGGCGAGTTTGGACCAAGGTTCGACTTGTAATGTTGCGCAGTAATACATTCGCTTGTGGACATTTATATATACGACTAACAATATAGTCCATATGTGTGGCTGACACAGTAAAAGGTGTTCTAGTTAGTCACATATCCTGCGTGAGTTCTCAGGCTGTTGAAACGGGTATTTAATTAAGTTTACAGTATGTCCATATAATTTTGTAAACGGAAATGTGAAAGGTGATAAAAAAGAGAATATTATTTAGATATGTCATTCAATTGCTTTTTATCTATATTGCCGCGAATTTAAGTTACTCGGCGAACCAGAACAGCGGTATATCCACAGAAACAGTTATTTATAGTCTTCATACATAGTTCGTCTGAATTTGGTTTCTCATTCTCACCTATTTCCACCGCCAAATAGCAGTGTTCGCATTGCTGAGTGGCGGTTTGAAGGGTGAAAGAAGGTAGTGAATTACTGGGTAATGTGACATAATATCTTTAAGTAACTAGGTTGGCAACGCGGTATGGTTGTGGTATTGCAAGAGTTTATAGACAAAATGCGGGTGAGGACGGGTATTTAAGTCGCAAAGCTACGCATTGCGAGTTCGGCAATTATAGACAAAAAGGTCTAGTTTGTCCAGTAGTTGACATTTTACTTTTTCTGTGATGATGATGATGATGCTGATAAAAGTCAACTTGCATTATCTTATGTGTATTATTATATTAGACGGGAGATTAGCAGAGTACCCTTATATATTTTATTAATGTATTTTACTTGTTCAAAGTAATTTGCTTTTAGGTGACACATCTTTATACATTAAAATTACCAATTAATATTTTGTTTACGATAAACTTCTAAACTATTGCACTAATTTTAACATTTTTTTTGCTTACTGTGTACAGTTGGATCCAACTTGAGAGATACGATACTTTATACCTATACTTATAGGCGCGATATTTCTTTCTTGGTAAACAACTTGCAAGGTTAAGACAGGGCAACATTAGCATAAAAATATAAAACTACATCATGTGAATTTAGTCAGTATAAAAAATAAATCTGTGATATATTTATTACATTTTTACGATCAGACTAAAACATAACGCACTGGACACAGGCCATATATAGCCTACTAGCTGTGTGCGCGATTTCGTCTTGGAAAAGTTTTTTTGGGTACCATATTTCTTTACCTTAACCTATATAAACTTTGAATGTCATGTTTATATATACCGAACCAATGGCCTAAAAAATTAGTTTCAAGTTTCTAGCTCTAAAAATAGTGATACTTCCTTACAACTTTTCATCCCCATTTTCGCCCCTTACAACCCTTATTTCGTATCATAGAATAGCCTATATTATTTCTCAGGGTCTAAAGATTGTCTGTGCCAAATTACATCAAAATCAGTTGTGAGGTTTAAGCGGGAAAGCGTAACAAACAGACAGACAGAGTTACTTTCGCATTTATAATACTAGTAGGGATTGATTAGACCTAAGTTCAACAGTAGACTTTGATCTCAATTGATATGATGATATTGATGATATCATCCATGATTAATATGATTTGATCTAATCAGCTGATATGATGATACAAGTGATACAGTTAGACTGAAACTGTCCAGTACTCAATTTTGTAAAATAAATCTAACCTAAGTTAGTCCTGTTTGCACATGCTGTCAGTGGAAGTTCCCTCAAAGTCCAGCCGTTGTAGGTACGATTATGTTAGACCAAATAAGAATCATGTCACCCAATTAGCTCACAGTACAAAGTGAGAGGCGGCCGCACACTTCAATTTATTGAAAACCACACACATGTCCGTGGAGGAACACGTGTGCCTTATCTGATACTAAGATTTATCGCTATTCTAGATTGCATAGTGCACCCTCATTTAACACTGTCGTTAGAAATAATTACGGTGAGGTCCGATTTGAGTACAGTGCGCGCTGAAGGTCTCAATGTCGTTGTACAAGTAAATGGTAGTCGTATTATGTAGTTCTATATGATTAAGTTAAGTTCCTTTAGAAATTATTAACCTAGTTATGTTATAAACGTAGCAATTTGTGATGCTGATCAGGTGTTAGTGGAAGTTATTGAAAGTATAAAATAAGGCAGCCTATGATATAAGTTATCTTAACTTGTATTATATAGGGGAAAGATTTCTTATTTAGTTTAGTCTGTAGTGTAGTAAGTAAGTTGGAATATTCTAGAACTATCTACCCAATGTACAATACTCCCAATAAAATTACGATGATTATGCTTATGAGCAAAATATTTGTCCTGGTCATATGGTTTTTTATCTCAGGTGACGCCTTGTGAATTGGTTCCTCCAGCAGGGATTTGCGCTATAATTATCTCTTCCTTAGAGACTCTTTTGCCCACGTTGAATCCATAATATTACATTTTCACAAGAATTAAGCAAAACCGTGAGCACATAGAGTCTAATACAAATGTATGCTTGACTGCCGTTGCTATAATTCAATTTTAATAAATTGGACTTTAGATTGATGATTCTAAAAAATTCCACATCTGTTACGGTAGAGCCCGCGTCGGGTAACCGTTGCGCTGGAACCCGAAGCGCTTAGGCACGGTCGCCATGTACGGAGTGTATCAGGACATGAAATAAAACAACTGACTGCTGAATTATGAATAATCAATTTATAAGATAAAGAGTATTTAAATAATACAAAAATGAGGTTACATATGTCATATGTAAGAATATTCTAGAACTATGTGTTCTAGAATATTCTTACTTAGTTACTACACTACATTATACGTAATTTTTTTTATTTTCAAGTGATACCTTCCATATTATGTTATGAAGTCAGCAAACAAGTATACCGTCCGCTTGATGATAAACGTGGTCGCAGCCTTTAGCCACTCATGTCATCACAGAGATATCACTAGTATTCACTAGTGTTGCCAACCTTGTGAACTGAAGATACAATGTGACATTTATATAATTTCACTGCCTCTCTCACCCTTTACACTGGAACAGAGTAATGAGACATCGGAACACAATACTGATTTTTGGCGGTAGGAATAGGTGAGAGTAAGGTATCAATGCAGACGACCTTTGTAAGAAGTCTACCTTTAGTAGAATAGAGCAATATAAGCAATACTATACCGGGGCGGGTAATTCAAATGTTTTTGACTTTGTATATAGCACGTATATTCTTAAATATTATTATTATCAGTTGATGCAGCTGTTTATCAGGCCAGTACACAATTTTCAGTTAATGGTGAATTTTACTAGACATTTTATACTTTTATCGTACATGCCTGACTCCGTGACAAGTTGCTTAAATTCCTTATGCTGCAGATATCCGACAACAGAAGAATCAGAAATATAATATATAAATACATATTTTAATAAAAACAGAGAAAACACAAATATTCATCAGATAAATGTTTCACCACAAAACGAACCCATATGAGGTCGAACCCACAACCCTTGCCACACTGCGACGAATGCACCGCCAAAAGTTAAGAGAATGTATGCGTCACAAGGTAGTTAATTTGTAAATTTCACAAATATTTCTCTTCATGACCTTCGGTCTGCGGACTATTTTTTTAATTTATTTATTTAACTTTATTGCACAAAATGTTACAATATATATAAATATATATATATATATATATATATATATATGTATTTATATAATAACGTAAGTAATTTATTAAGGAGTTCTTGAGAGATATTAGTGCAGCACATGTCACCATAGTCAATTATGGGTAAAACCAAGAATTGAATAAGAAGGGTTTTAGTAGGAAGAAAATGTTTTAATCGATAGCGGGCCAGTAACCTTACTGCTAATTTCATTAAATTGTGACTATGTAGCCGGAGTATTGAAAGCCCCGCGAAACGCCCTCGGTCTGAGACAATTTGTCGGAAGGTCAAACGTGTTTATGGTATATCACGTACAGGAGTAAATGAGAATCTGACAGAGTAGTAGCTTATAAAACTTTTTATTACGTGTGATACTGGAAAATTTATGATATGTCGTCTAACTTTTTTGTAACCTTTCCTAACCTAACCTTGAAATAAAAACTTATACAACTATATATATACGTATATGTATTCATAGGTTAGAAAAATTATATTGTATATTCACAATCAATTATATTTTCCACTTTGAAAAAAGATTTTACCTCGGTAGCGCAAACACAAGTGTGTTTTTTGTACATAATGTACAGACACGACTAGTTTACGATTTTATTGTATTGATAGTTATACTTTAGTTACAGTAAATCTATTACTGTCAGAATAAATAACGCCGAAACAACAATTGAATGACGAAAACAGTTGATTTAAATGTTTTTGCGCACAAAATCTGTAGAAAAGCTTTGTGGGACACCACCGTTCCGCATCTACTACATATCAAGGGCCCATTAAATCTAATCGTGGCACACTTGTCTGCACACTTTAATGTTGTTGAATACTTTGTCACCTGTACCCACGTATGTAACCAATACAACTTGTTCTGGACATCCCATTGAATACACACCGAATCATCATTAAGCAGTAAAATTGAAAGTGACAGATTTACATAAAGTAAAACGCAAGTCTCAGTTACAAGTTGTTTTTTTAAGTGATTCGAAAGAATGTAATCGTAGCATCTAACATTATTTTTGTCTCGTAAAACAATAGTTAATTTCTGGTGTTATGTCATGTTGGTATTATGACTAAGTCCGTTACAATGACCGCTGGCGTTCCGAGCATTGTTCTATGAACGCAAAATGCAGCACTTTCTTTGTATCGGACTGCATTAGATATAATTCTAGATTTCATAACAGTGTTGCATACGTTCTTCTCGTTTTTACGGTGCTTTCCACAAGATAAATTGAATATGGCCGAGATTAGCGGTTTGCGTTCGTTTATCATGTAGGTTCGCGTGTGAATGTAATTTGTAGAGCATTACAATGAACTAATGGTTGAATCTACAGTGTGTGTTACAAATAATTAAAACATTTTTAAACAACTTCCAGGTGGAAGGTGCGAGTAGAACTGGCAGAAGATTACCAGCTCCTGCAAGAACTGAAGCGAGCAATCCATCCGAAATTGAACAGCCACAGGATGTGCAGCCCACATTCAGGCCGAGGGGTGGTAGGAGAAGAGAAGAATCAACAACTAGAGAGGTGCCCAGTAGAACTAGGAGTAGATATTCAGAGAGAACAGAGTCTACTTCTGAGGTACCGAAACAAATAACAGGGCGCAACGAACGATTCGATTCGAGAAGAACGCAAAGTCGGACACGGAACAGGAATACAGAAAACGAAACAAGCACAACTCCGTCGAGCAGAGACAATGTCATACGTAGTAGAGGACGACAAAACATTCGGCGTATACCAACGTCCACACAAGCGCCTCCAGAGGTTTCTTCTCCAACAATTAATGATAGCAAGATTGAGGTTATTAATCCTAATCTGGACGACAATGTTAAAATTATAACAGTTGAAGATAAACCTGTGGATTCCAGTTATCAGTATACAAGGAGAAGTTCTACTGTTCAAACGACAGAATCAATAGTGACTCGGAAATCAAGAGGGCGTATCAATACAAGAACGAATGCAAGGTCACTTGATCTTGATGTAGCAGGGACAACAAATTCGTTAACAAGTGTAGACAAAGAACCGACGACAGTTAGAACTGGGGACCTTAGGAATCCAAGAAAACTTAGATACAAGACACGACAATCAGAAACGGATACTAACTTAACCGGCGAAGGTCTCAAACCCATAAATGAAGTCACAAAATCTAGTCAAAAAGAAGAAAATATTGCTAGTCAGCCAGAAGTTGCCCCGTCTGATCCAGTAATCACTGAGAATAACGTTCAAGAAAGCACAGAAACATTACCTTTGAAAAGTACTACATTTAAGGTTATGAAGATTGTAAGACGACCATTATCACGAGGAAAAGGTAACTTTAAGCCGTCAGTATCACTGCCAAAGGCTTCCAAAAGTGACGAAATAAGTGAAGACGACAACTATCCAGCTAGTTTTAAAGCATTAATTCAAGCGAAAAATGCATCGGTAAGTTAATAAGAGCAAAACAACAATCGCTTTTATATTACAAGAGTGATATAAAAATGCGTAAACATAACAAAGTAACAAACATGCTTGAATTTACTTAAAAAGTTGCCTTACTACTTTTTATTTTGTACTCTCATGAATACAATTGGCACTAAATTTACAATTTCAGACACAAGCGAGCTCTCCAACCGGCGAGAGTTTGTCAGTGAAAGCATCACAGAAAGTTTACAAAACTTACACTGCTTCCTCACAGTCAACTCACACTGGGACTGTATCAAACAAATACTCAAGGGTAATGTTACATATCACTACAACACTACACTGCACTTACTAAATTCCTTTTGGATTGGCTGTTTTAATCCTCTTTGGGTCAATTAAGTTCAATCATTTAGTATTTATTAAGAAAACATTAATTTTAAGAATCTTAATTACCTCATATGTTTTTTTATTTTTGTTACTGAGTTATTTTAAACTTTAAAAATTTATACATATATATTTCTTTAATTTACACTAAAATAAATTGATGTTCTCGTTACAGTATCGCAGTAAGCTAAACGCTCAGAAGAAAGAAGAAAGCGACGAAAGACCAACTGACACACCTATCACAGTTTCTTCAACTGAGTCACCGAAATCTAAAACTGCTGAGTTTAGACCCAGGGTTAAGTTTAGCCCACGGAGTAGAAAATCTTCTTCATTTTCCTCATCTTCGACAACACCCTCCGCCAGCACGGATAAGCCTCAGTATAAATATAATAGAAAAATTAAAGTGACGACTGAATCAACAGACGCTGATGAAAATTCCGAAACGAATGCCCCTTTAAAAAAATCTTTATCCAGATCCAGTTTCTATCGAAGAAAAAGTTTCTCAAAGAAAAATATCACTAACTATCAGCCCACCACTATAGATGGTGTGAAAAATACCGTCAATTATTCAACCACTAATTCGGTATTAGTTAAAAGTGTATTACCAAGAACTTCCTATTATTCTCGATTAAGAAACAGTAAACAAAACGCGCTCTCGACCACGTCTACTGAATCAACTAATGGCGACGGGGCTGCTGAAAATATAGCAGAAAAAAAGGTTGAAAATACCAATGACATGCCATTAATATTCTCATTGATGAAAAGCCCTTTGAATATGATTTCATCAAGTGAAAGGGTGCAGGTGTTAGACAGTGAACAAGAGAATCAGAACAAAGAAATGTTTATAATTGCTGTTACTAGCAAAGAATCCCAGGAGAAAAATTCAATTAACGAAAATACAAATATTACAGAGAAAACTGAAAACAACCCTATTTTCAACACACCTTCAACAACAGTAAAGTATCACGCTAACTATAAAGATTTTAATTCAACAGCCGAATCAGATAGCAAAGAAAATATGATCTCTTCAACTATTCCACCCGTAAGAAACATTCAAACGCGTAAATATGCCCGAAAACGAACAAAACCAATAGATAAGTATGAAGATTCTGACAAGGTCAGAGAAAAAAGTGCAAAAAAATTTGAATCCTTGTCCAAGACGACTGAAGCTTCAACAAATGGCGTAAGTGACTTTTACTTACACAATATAGGATTATCATAATTATTTCGGTGACTGTATCATGTAATATGTTCTATCAATGTTAATGCTATGTGTTTTAGATTTCAATTGAACCAGAGAAGAACAAGAGTCGTTTCAGCTCTAAATATCGAGCTTCGGTTGTAGAAAAACCTATTTATAAAGCGACTGTACCCACAGTCACGCCATCAACTGTAAGTAATTCATGAAATATTTAGAACGTACTGAAACCGATTACATATTTTACATTCCAAATTTTATTAAAAACAGAAACATGATCATGACTGAAACAATCTAAGCTAGTAAATACAGAAAACATTTACAAAGCCCCTTTATTGAATTGGCGTTAAGAATGGTAAATTGCGATAAACGGTACATATGAAATTGCAATCCTTGATAAATCATGGTATAGCAAAGTCTCAGAGTCAATCATACTGTAACAATACCATTTATTCATATCACTAATTTTTAGAAAGTCCATATAGGTAATCATTATAGTTATTTCTGAAATTAAGATGCATAATAATAAAAAGTTTTTCATTGCTAAAGGCTTGGCTGAAATTCTTCGTCACTGACCAACTGTTGACAAAGTCTGTTGAAGAGCCTCATTGGTTCGAAGACGACGATCTACTTGGTGTCACGACTGAATCCTTGTCAAGACAGACCACCGCGCCACCAATCACTCATGAACCATCTATAGAACTGGTTAATGGATTCATATAGTTAACATACATCTCATCATTCATCTCATTCACTTGATCAATTATCTAGGTTTGGTCTTAAAGGGATGGTCAACTTTATAAATGAAAACTCATTTGCATTTAAATATATTTAAACACACTTGTTGTATTTAATTTAAGTTATTATTATATTAAGCATCTCTTTAAAACTAAATAATAAGTAATATTCATAGGTACAAAAGTTTTTGCGTTAAGAAAATTTTATAAAATGAAAATAGTTAACGCATGGGCTTTAGCCACTAATAATTTGTTAAATGATTTGTATTATAGTGATCCACTAACATGAATTTTAGACATTAAATAATGTAAATTCTACTACTTGTTTTAATGTATAAGCATTTTCGAGTACCTTTCTTTTAACTCTTCTTTCAACACCAATTCTTTTCTGTCAACTTAATTTCAATTGTAATAAAGAGGCTTTGGTTTTGCACGAAATTCTGTCATATTTCTATGAACTCAAGTTCAAGCATTTTTTTCTTAAGCCGATATAGTTTTACGCACTATAATCACTATTTTCTATTTATATGGGTGAGAATACTTCTTATTTCAGGTAGAGGTAGAAGAATTTGACTTAGGGCCAGACATGAATGCTATCTCCATTACTAAGACACGAAGTACATTGTCCTCAGCGGACTTGCGACTGTCGGAGAGTCTGGTGAAATCATCACATGTAATGAACGTTGAAGCATCACACCACTCGCCTTCAGTTACTGTATCTATTTTTGATGCATTAGCTGAAATACTTACGTCTACACCCAGACCTCGACTCTCCACAACAACAGAAGTAACGCAAAAACAAAGCACTAATAACGATGTAAAACAAACGTTCTACGGCGTGAGTAATAATATTAATGTAAATAGTGTCGGAGGCTTATCGAGTCAAGACACAGTAATATCAACGAGTGCTGATGTAATAAACACAAATGCTAAAACTGTACAGTCCACTGATCAGACTACACCAATTGTGATTAACCGTTTGTCAGTTGGGGAAGGTGTTACACCGTCACCTAATGCCAACGAGGGAAATGTAGATCTTGTGAATACACTTCGACCTATTCCTACTCCCACTGCCACAACTCCTATTTCTGCCAGGAAACCATTCGCCATTAAAGTTTTGTATTCAGACACTGAGCCACCAACAGACAATTTTTTGACTTCAACTGTACCATCATCTATTCAACCATCTACTGACGCGACAATGGTATATAACACTGTGTCTGATCTTTTGTTGTCTAATAACAATTTAGTATCCTCTGAACTAACTAGCATGTTGTCTAATAATATACGCAATATTATGCAAAACATGGATGAAGCTAGTAGATCTAAAATTACTTCGGATATGGCTGAATTGTTAAAGACCCTTATTCCCAGAGCAATAGACGGACTCGAGACTGTGGTAAAAGACGTAGACATTGTTCCGAACACTACTCCTTACACTTTGGATGATATCAAAGATACTGAAATTATTGAATTTGATAGTAGTAATGATGTAAAGAACATTGATATTCTCCAAAATGCAAGGGATGGAAATGTTGTAAATAGCACAGTAATTGTTACAAACACGACTGGTGAGATAGGTGACTTTAATCAATCTGTAAATATCACTGGTTCCACGCCAATTTCACAGAACACTGTGTTTGTATCTGATACTCTATCGACAATCGCCGATTCTTCTGTTACAACTGCTGCTTCAATTTTGGAAGGGTCTGTATTACAAACTACGACTGAATCTGCTTCTGATTCTTTCCGGTCATTTAATTTCAGTTTATCAGATACAGAAACAGGTGTCACAATTGCCACTAGTACAAGTAGATCTGGTGCTTCTTTGACTAGCAATAGAACAACCCTACGATTTCCCTTTTTAACTAACTTTAGAGCTGGTGATTTTATAAATAACGATGAAATCAATTCTACACCTGTCCAAAATTCTCCACCAATGCAAACCGTTCAATCTGCGCCGTTGACTGCTTCAATAAATTTACCACCACAAGATATATACGACCTGGATATTGATAATCCTAGTCAGTTATCCAGATTTCAATTGTGGGTTTTATCTAAAAAAGCTAGAGTACTTAAAATGATTGAAGATCTTATACGGCAACACAATGACGAGATTGCGACTGCACAACCATTGACTGACTTTATTAGCCAATCAAACAACATACCTCTTTCTGATCGTTTGAACAAAATTATTAATAATATGGGTATCACGACTGAGGCATCCAACGTAAACGATAATACTGACTCAACTTCCCCTATGACTACTATGACTACTCCTTTCAATACCTTGACCTCTTCTTCTTCCACTGAATCTACTAATTTAAGTAGTTCATCAACTGTTAATTCAGAAGTGGGAAGTAATGAAGGCGTTGTGGTTACGGAACCAACAACAAATTCTGATGAAATACTTTCCACCACACAAACCCGTCTTAACGACGACGTCTCTCTCCGATTTGGTTCTGACACCACACTAATGGCTGCATTTACCGAGTCTACTACAATAGGACCCGATATGATGTCCGATAATCTAGTTGCGAAAACAACACAAGAAATGACAGTTAGTACAACAAACAAAAATCAAGAAAACGATTTCACAACAACCGTCAGCACAAACAATAATCTGGAGCTAACTACTATTGCTGGTAGTACTGAGACTACAACTGTTTCATCAGATATAGACACTACAACACAACAGATTACAGACGCCACTACGACAGATTTAAATGAAATAACTACTCAGATACCTGATTTGGCAAGTACTACCAACACAACAAACAGTCAAAGTAAAGAAAATTTGGTCACTGCGGTCAATCTTCAAAGCTACGTTGGTTCAACGTCAGTTCCAAAAAAAGATTATGTCATCTTTGGAATATTACCAAACAATACAGTGGTACGTAAAGACCCCAATGACGACATATTGGAAACATTAACAGAGGCGAGTCCATACATCGTTTACGGTGTGCTACCCAATAACACAATAATACGCAGATTCCCGAATGGAACCAGAGTGCCACGAGTCATGCAAAAAATTGACGTACTACCAATAAGCCCATGGAGCTTAAGAAACCCATACAGCCCCATCCATAATAATCCAGCCATTGTCAGACCACAGTTTAACCCCATCCGAGTATCCACTAATAATATCGTGACATCCACAGACATCTCAAATAACGGAACGGAAAGTCGTTTAACCACCGACACTGTAAATAACCTACAAACGATGGTATTGACTTTACGTTGTTTAGCTTGAAAGCTGTGCTTGGGGCTTCGTTTTCACTGGCCGCATAGATTTTCACAAGAACTGCGCATGTGAGGGAGACTTCGGTTCTATCGTAAGCTCTGCATGCCTACTGCACGTAACGTAACGCTTGGTAACATTAACATTGCAATAGCATAACATTTTATTTCATAATTGCAGATACCTTCATCGGCACTTAATATAAAAGATAGAAGTTCATTGAGTATAACTCCCGCCACAAATAAGCCGCCTGCTGAAAAAAGCACTGCCTCGCATGTATTGAGTTTACGCACAACTACAATGCTACCTTCTGTTGATGAGATTCTGCTTAATAGTATATCTTCGGCTGCTAAAGAGGAGATGGTCATATCATCCATGACGAGCTCAACTCGTGAACCAAGAATATTAACACTGGATATCGATCCGGAGGTATTAATCATTTTAGTCGGTACTCACAAAATTCTCTTTCCTACTAATTGAAGGTTATCTACTTATAGTTATATTTAACACTACTTATAGGTAAAACATTAACCGCACAATATAAACATTTTAAGTCAGGTAAGTGGTGTGGGTGTCAAAGGTCAATTTGGTCAAGGTTTATAAATGCACTTTATATTTATTTTTTTATATATTCAATAGTTCAGAAATTTAAATATTTCTTAATATATTACAGACACAGCAAATTCGGACAGAAAAACCTGGTGATGGTAATGGAAATGCTGTATTTAAGTTCATCCCAATAGATGAGGTCACGGTACCACCACAGAACACGAATGTATTAAAATTAGCATCACCGAAATCGAATTCACCTACCACGGGAAGAGTTGAGGTGCAAACTGTTACAGCATCGACGGTAACAGAGGTTAATACACAAACTCCACAAATACAAACACGGTTACAGAGCATTGATGACGTGACTACTTCGACACCCATCGTTGCCTCTAGTACTTCCAGCGATATGTCTACGCCCCAGGTTACCACAACAGTATTTACTGAAAGCCCAACAATGACTACCCAATCTGCACCAACGGCAACAATGCCACCAATTCAAAATGATGCTACAACTACTGTACTAACTACAATTCCAACTACGACTTCCACTACAACGACAGCGCAAGCCATTACAACAATTGCTTCAACTACAACTACGCAGGCCCAAACTACAACTACTGCAATCCCAACAGTTCAAACTACTACTGATCCGCCGTCTACTACCACTGCTCTACCAACGGTAACTGCAGACATGGAACAGTATCAAAAAGACGCTCTACTACTTCAGCAATTGTTACAGGGAACTTTATCCCGAAATCCGAAAAACCTAAACGTCGCGTCTAACATATTATTTGGAGGTTTCACTACAACCACTCAACAACCGTCAACTACGGCATCTCCCGAAGTAGCACAACGAGTAGAAGATGCGAAATTATTACAGGCTCTGTTGGCTGCTACTGGGCAAAATTCTAACACACTGACTATACCAAACATTGGTGGAAATTTAAGAATAACGCCGAGTGTTTCAACCACAACCGCGCGGTCAATAGAAGATGACATTCGTCAATTTGAGGAAGATACTAAGTTATTGAAAGCATTGTTGGCAGCAACAGGACAAAATCCAGCAAACTTTAATATTCCTAGTTTAAATATTCAAGTTACAACAAAAGCGCCAACAACAACTACTTTGCCAACAACAACAACAACCACTACTACAACAACGACCCAGCCTGCGACTACAACAACGCCTCAGCCTACCACTACAACAACGCCCCAGCCTACCACCACAACAACGCCCCGTCCCACTACCACAACAACGCTCCGGCCCACCACGACAACAACGACAACGACGACCACTACTACACCTAGACCTACAACAACTACGGCAAAACCTACAACAACCACACAGTCTATAGACGACGATATCAGAAAGCTACAGGAAGATGCGAAATTATTACAAGTACTTTTACAAGCTACTGGTCAAAATACTGACCACCTTAACATCCCTGTTATATCTGGGATAACTTCAAATGTAAGAATAGCTTCTAACCCACTTACTACATCGTTAGGGTCTAATCCTACGACTCCAGTTAATGTGAGGCCCGTTTATACATCACAAACAACAACTCGACCATCACCAGTGTTCACCTTAGCCCCTCGAAATATCTTTAGTACGTTGCTGACTAATCCTACTACAGAGAATGTTGGTATATCAACTACGTTGCAACCTTTCCTTAATCAGGGAAGAAGAATTCCAACTTCAACCGACCGGAGTGTACAACAACCTTCAACAATATCGACTGGCCGTAGAGCACCACTAAGAGTTACTTCTACCACAGAAATACCTAGTACTTCAACCTTCTCTGTCCAAGAAGATTTAACATTTTTGAAGAACTTGGTAAGTTTTTTCATAATATTTTAACTTAACGACTTAATCAATTTTGTATGATCATATATTTTTCGGCTAATACAAAATGAATTCATATTATTAACATTTTTTATATTGAAATCAATGAATTTAAACAATTAACTAAATTTCACAGAAATCTGTTTTGAAAAACAACGCCAATAATGACGACCCTGAAGCATCTCTAGCAAATCGTATCATCGCATTAGCCGTCGAAAGGAGTTTGAATGAAATTCAGTCTGGGCCCAATACATCCGACCGTGGTGGAAAAGCCATAGCAAATAATGCAATCAATGTAATTCCATCAACTACATCAAGCACCACAACAACTACTACTACAACGACAACAACAACGACAACCACTCCACGCCCGACAACAACGGCACGTCCGACGACTACGCCACGACCAGTGGCAACAACAGTCAAAGCAAACACACCCTCACTAGAAGATGACATAAAACAGTTCCAAGAGGATACAAAACTTTTGCAAGCGTTGTTAAAAGCAACGGGACAAGATCCGTCCAAATTCAACATACCCACACTACCGCCATTAAAGACGGGTAATAAAGTGAGTGTTAAACTACCTCCTGGAACTAACGAAGACTTGAAACTGCTTTCAAACATTCTCGCGTCACCAGCACAGACATCTGACACGTTGACTGCAACACTAACCACAATTAGACCGACTGTGACTAAGACGACTGGCATTACAACAACTAAACCATACGGCGCGAGAATTGCTGTCAAAGACCACTTAAAGACTGTTCAGGATGACGAGAAATTGTTAAAAACTTTGGTCAAATTACAGGACGCCCAGGAGACTACAACCCAGAGGAATAAACTCGCTATTACAGGTAACTCCATTAAGCATGATCATTAATTACCTTTGATAAATAGACCGATTTAAAGAGTATCTCGTAGTTTTAGCTTCTTGGATAACTTGTAAGTAATGATAATAATATAATATAATAATAACTCATTTACGCAATAAATTTTATTTTTATCGGATTTAGTAACAATTATCAATATCAATCTAAAGGATTAGGAAAATGTCAGCTTCTGCAGTTACAAAATATATCTGACTCAATTTTTTATATAATTTTCAAACGGATTTCACACTTTATTGTATTCCAGGACAAACATCAGACGAGGCGTTAAAAAAGTTGCTACAGAAACAAAAATCGAAATCACCCGGTATGATGTCGGACGCGACGCAAGCGCCTATTTCGCTTAGCACGGAGTTTGGCCAGAGCAACGACGCGTTGCTCGCCGCTTTGCTCAAGGAGCAGGGCTTTGGACCGACCACGGCAAGTTCCTTGGACGAACAACTTCGACTGTCTGTTAGTCTTTCTTATTCTTTTTCTTACTAATACTACACTTACATTCACTTTTCATTTATTTAACATGCATTTGATCTTGTCTTTATTAATTTATGTACCTACCAAAAAAAGAAAATCCGAATCTACCATGGATAAGCTTGCAACACGATCACACTAATGCGGTATTTTTTTCTATTTTTAAGCGAGTAATTTTGCATCTTTTAGATCTCACTAGATGGCATGTATTCCGAAATAATTTTTT
Source organism: Heortia vitessoides (assembly GCA_020976665.1). Lineage (NCBI taxonomy): Eukaryota > Metazoa > Arthropoda > Insecta > Lepidoptera > Crambidae > Heortia > Heortia vitessoides. Next base: position 3,509,688 of record JACJUM010003237.1, on the reverse strand, counting down.
CTTGGTAGGTCTATCTGTAATTTAAGGATAAACTACTTAATTTTAATATTCAATACAGTATACTATTTATTATCTTACAAATACATTATCAACTCGTTAACACATACTTTATAATATCTTATATATGTATTACATCATGTAACAAGACATTAAATAACATCCTAGGCGTTACTCAACCAAGTGGTAGTAACACCAAAAGCGAGGCGGACTACGACGCCGCCGCCACCGCCGCCGGCGCCGAGACGGCCGATCCTCGACGGCCTAGCGTGGCTGTGGCAGCAATGGCGGGAGACCGCCCCGGGGCCCAACGCTAGGCCCAACCGAAAGCCGACTCCGTCGGCGAGCCCCTCAGTGGCGTCTTCAGCCGCAACCAGCAACAGAGTTAACTGGTTCGGTTCTGGCCCATTCGTAGGCAACGCCGACGACCAACCTCCGCCGAGTCGAGTGGGTTTCTCCTCTCTTTTACTTAAATTGTGTGATTGGGGGTGAGGTGATGGTTCAGAACTTAGATTAAATACAAAAAAAATGAAGTCTATTCTGTAACGCTGTTGGGTTTTATATTTAGAGGTTCTCATTTGATTTCATTAGATAAGTGCGAAATAGATTCTTGCTATTTTTAATTTATAGTGTGTAGTGTAGAGACGTACATCCATGGACCTTGGCAGAAAGTGTCATTCATCTTATAGATAATATTTTAGATTTAGCATAGTGTTACAGGGTAGATTCTGTCATACTTTCAATTTAGATTTGATTAGCATTGGAACTTTATTAGGGTGTTGCTTGCCATTTTAGTGATCATGATATTTCCTAGTTAGTTGTTCCTATTTAATCTAAGTCTGAAATTGTGTGTACATTAGAAATGGAGGGGTTGGAAGGGATGTATATAATTAATCCTTATACTGTAATAAATATCTAAGAATAATTTTTGTACTTCCTTTGTAAGATTTGTAGTTAAAATAATTATTTATTAAAGATTTGCTTCATTGGCTTGTACATAAAATATTTTGCTATAGCGAAGCGTTTGTATAATAAATGTATTTTACTAATTTGTTTTTAATTTGTGTATAATTGTAAATATGGGATATGTAACATAGTTTAACATAGTTCCTCGTTATTCAGAACTTAATGAGGTAAAATCAAAAATTTTATCTCTCGAAATTTCGAATTTTCGAATTCAGGTTATTTTAAACCTTATTCTAAATATCAATAAATGTTTCCCTATTCTTTTTTATATGATTTATTTATTTATTATAAAACCAAATGAGCACAATATAATTAGGGTAAGTTTTTTTTATAATTGCACTGCACTTTTCTCATGGACATGATAAAGAAACATTGTTATTTTAGTGTGTGTGTGTGTGGTGTTTTCAAAAAAAGTGTATGTTTGTCATTTTAATGACATTCGGTGAGTAAAAATATTTAAAATAAACGACGATTGATAGCTTCCACCATATTGTTAATCCATCAACATGCTGAAGCAAACTAAACGCTTTGTTGTTACTTTGAAAAAATCATTCTTTTATTATACAATAATAGTCACTTAAAATATAACCATGTTCAAAAATCATAATATTAACTTTTTTTTTATAAGAGAGTTAATTATCTGAGAAAATAATATTTTTCTTTTTCCCTTTGTATAATTTGTAAATATGTAATTATGTATATATGTAAACTTTTGTATTTTTCTTTAATCATTTATCACAGGACATAACTTCCATCACTATGTACAAAATACACGAAACAATCTACAAAATATTTTGATGATTAATTTTATTCAAATAAATGTCTTACTTAGAGTTCTGCTCCTGCTTCGTTCCCGCTGTTCAAGCTGAAATGTTCAAGGATGGAGTCGTTCGTTAGTAGGCCGTCCATAAGTTCTTTATGGACGCCCTCACCTTCCGGTTGTGCTGGACATTTCAATAGCATCAATTTTATCCAAAAAAAAAATTGATTATAATTTGTTCAATATCATCAAAATATCTTTTAACATTCGCAGCTTTGGCACAATCATCATGTTTGATCACAGAATTTTCACTGCTTTCACTTTCATCTGTATATATAACATCACTTAGAACATCAAGTAGATTTCATTCTTCATCTGGTTTATGTCTATTTCTATGTCTGTCTCTAGAAGTAAGTGTCTAACTCGTGGTTTGGGCTAGGTACCCCTGGATCCCCCAAGGGCTGTGACGTCACAACAAACTCCTGGCAGGGGCCAACTGGTGTCGGCCGCCATTAATGTCACCAGAGCCTTCTCCCAGTTTTTAGGAGCTGCAATTCAGGTAATATTTATATATAATTGTATGCTGATCAATAACCCCGCCATGAATATTTTACCTTTATGTTTGAGTTTTGCAGGGATGTCTATTGACTGTTATATTTTTACAGGTGTAAATTGTGTTTTTGATCATGTCATTTGCATTAACCAGTATACACATTATTCTCAACCATATGTATGTATCAATTATACGCTGACTAATAACAGTTTTATATTACCGTAACACTTAACGAGATCATTAATGTAATTTGCTAGACCAAGTGTGGAGTAAATTTTTTACAAGTTATTTTCTTTGTTCAGATAACCTATTTGATTATTTTATTCTGTTACTACATATAAACAATAAATGTATTTGCTCTAAATTTAAAAATTGTGTGCTGATATGTGTGCCTCTCACAAACTTTGCCTTAAGTTTCGACGGAGATATTTTGAAATTTTTCCTGCTATGTTCCAGGGTGCAGCCCAGACGGTACAGAACGTGATTAGAGCGGGCCAACGGGCAGCGTCTGACGTATACGTCAACGGTTCAGCGGATTCGGGATAAAGACTGCAGGTGACTTTGACCACAGCAGTTAGAGTGAGTGACGTCATGACCGCCGCACCGTCATGACCGCACTCGTGGAAGCGATAAAAGCAAGCGGCAGGGACGCTTGCTTTGAAAATGTGAATTGCGTGCGATTTTTTTACACATGTTGGAAAATTAAACTGTTCTATAATTTTGGTTATTGAGGAGTTGAATACATACAATTTCCTATTAAAATTGTTTTCTGTAAAAGAAAAATTGCACGCTATGTTTGGTTCGCTCTAATCTGCCGTGGTCGAAACCTCATTGGATCGAACTTGGAAACTTTTACGAAAGTGTCATAGTACGCACTATGTGTTGACAGTGCTCAAATGTAAATTTAAAGAGTTATTATTAATTGTAAATTGTTTGCGCAGTTTACTTCTCGCCTCTGGCAGGCATAGAATGAAAATTGAGACTTTAAATACTTATAATAGTATAAAGTTTTTAATTTTTAATTTTTTTCAATATTTTATTCGTTCCTAAGTACATGAAAGTCAATTTGTATAAGATGTTTTTTGGGTTGCTATTTTTTTGAAATTTCATTGGGATAACAAAGAGGAATGTGATTTTAGAACTACTTTAGCTAGAGAATAGTATTTATCTGTTTCACTGTAGAATAACACCCTTGTAGATAAATCTATTATTTTTCAATCTATCTAATCTTAAATTGATAAAAGAGTTATGAATATGAAAATCAAAATTTTCAGGAACGAATATTACGATATAGATATACGAATATTAGAATATATATTTCAATGATTTTGATAAGGATTTCAACTATTGATGTTGACTTAACATATTTTTGAGTATCAAGTGTAATTGCTTTTCTGGATCAATATATCTCCACATGCTAATTTCCCATCCATTCCTGGATTCATCCATTTAACTGGATTAAGCCATATTCATTACTTGACCGTTCTTCAGTTTAGTCTGAGCGCACTCTCTTACAGTATCTTAGAATATATAAATATAATTCGATCATTTTTTTCTAACTGTATCGAATTGAACAATTTTCGAATATTTCTACCCCTAACCATGTTAGTGTAAGTTCTATAATCTTAAGTCTACATGTGCCATTTTCGCACGTGCTTGGTGTATCCCCCGACTTACCTACGCCTCCTCTTTTGTCTATAGTAATTTCTACAGTATTCACTTCTTAAAAGCTATTTAATTCTTTTCACTTTCATACAAAATGTAGCAGTTACGTAATTATTAGTCATACGTGCTGTAATTGATTTTTAATTTATTCAGAAAGCCTACATGTGACTATTTGTACTCATATATCATAGACTATTATGTCATAAAAATTTAATCTAAGTCAGAATTAGTTACATCACTTGCGATGTAATCTCTATAGTCTTACTTCGATATTGTCTCCTATCTGTAATCACAATTTAGAAGCTGCAGAAATTATTATAGATGTATTACATTTTCCTCTGACTATATTTAAATTACTATTAATATACTTATGCTATTTATTGCTAGATTTACAGCCTATTTTAAGTTTATTTTTATAAATAATTACTACCTTTTTAACATTCACATGTTGTGGAAAAATGGATGTTGTGTATATAGTTTTATTAGTCTGAAGCAATTGTAGACTAAATCGTTAGGATTTCGTTATGACCTGCGTAGTGTTACTGAAGAGGATATTAGTAAAGGGAACAATAAATTAAGTTTATTTCCAAATACTATACATTTTCAGATAATTGTATCAATAATAACTGTTGTAAACAATGAGAGAAAAATAAAAGAAAATAAAAACATGTAAGGAAAGAAAGCAGCGGTTGGCAAGTTTTAAGCAATTAAAGTTTATATAGGAAAAACGAAAATAATGCGGCCTAGACTTGTTCTTAATTTAAATGATAGTATCGTGGGTACTTCAATAAAGTAAAGTAAACCTTATTTTAAAATAAGAATGAAATCTGGAATCTTTTGAGCTTTATTTACAACTGCTACTTATGCGGCATTGAACTATTCTCGACGTCACACAATCTATATCAATAACATTTACAAATGTCAAAAATACCATCAATTAAAAAGATAATCTGTATCACATTGATAAAGCTTGCCAGCCGGTCTGTATAAAATGTGCTTCAAATTGCGTTAATAGATATATATATTGATACAAAATTTTGGGTTCGTGTTCGACTGTTGTCGCAATATTATTAGATTGACAATTGAAATAAAAATGTGTTTACCTGAAGAGAATGGCCTTTACTAAAGCTTAATTTTAATTGATACAGCCTTTCTATTCAGGAAGGTCAAATAAATGTATTTAAACTTACTTTGTTGTTTTATTTATACTAGTGATCACCCGGCGGTCGAACTTCGACATAAAATTAGAAAAAAAAATAATTTATCATTCGCTTGAATTTCAAGCGAGTAATGGTTATTTTAAAATATTTGATGTTCTTCTAGTTTTGTAGTTGACAAACAAGTCCGCTTGATAGTAAGCGTCACTGCCATTAGACTCGTAATATCACAAGGATATCACTAACGCGTTGCCGCATTAACTTGAGGAGTATATGTAAATAAAGCAAGCAAGGACGATAAATATGAATTGTGTATGAATAGGCATTTAATAGGAAAGTTTTATTTGTAACTTTGTGTACAAATCTTATATTCTAATTGATTGTATCCTTGTAAATTTTTTGTTTAATTTATTTTTTAAACGATTTTGGAGGGCAGAAGAAGCGCATAGATATAAAAACAATCTTTTTCTTTCATATAAATGCATAAACAGGTATTCTTTGAAATTATTTTTGAGCTACTGTGACGTTATTGACATATATTTATGACAGCATACTGCAGCCTCTTAATATCACTTGCGCCAACTACCAAACTACTGAAAGTTGTCGAATGCAATATGCTTACATTAGCGAGGTCTAAATATACTGGTACAGCCGTCAAGCTAAAATATTTAATATTTTTGCAACTTATTTTTATGAATATTCTTCCTGTATTCATGTATGTCCCCCTGTACCATGTGTCGTAAGAGGTACCAGAGCGGACTGATAGAGGTGAACATAGATATACGAGTACCTTATCTATCCGAAATATCTCAAATGTGACATGGCGGAAATGGGCAGCAGCATTCTCGCTGCGATACTACGCTCATCAATTGCCACCATACCTGCCCAGCCTACGGCAATTATGGGTAAAATTCCCTCATGCTTGAGAGGCTATATCCAGCAGTGGACGTTTCGCGGCTGTTATAATGACGATGAAGAAACATTCTCTGGCAATTACAAAAAAAAATCTGCTGAATCGGAATAGGCATACACCTTTTGAACTGGAACTAGGCATTTCCTTTGATTGAATACTTTTTTATATACCTTTTGTCCTAGTAATACATCTTTAATAAATATTTTAGTTTAATTTGTCTTTCATGGGTAATCAAGTGGTAAGTTTAAATACAGTTTTAGTAAATTTAGATCCTAGAGTCCAGCCTTGACTCGGCTAGACTGAACCATTTGTTCCGGCCTGACCAAACCTTTTGTTGTTATGTTTATGTGCTCAATCAAACGACAGTGCATTTGACACAGTCTGAGCAGTCAATTGAGACGCAATTTATTCAAGTTCATAAATATTTATCCTTATCCAACCTACCGACTGTAAAATTAGAAATAGAATTCTAACTTTGCTACTAGTCAACACTCCGAACAGGATCTTTATATTTAAGTTAATAATTTGGAGGGCCCGATGGAGCATTCGATATTGTTCTATCATATACTTCAAGAATCGTGGTCTCGATTCTGACCCAGAACAAAAATTTATACTATGAATTTTTGTGTTTGTTCCGTATCTGGGTGTTAAATATAGTATATTAATTATATTTGTAATATATCTGTTGTCTGATATCCGTACCACAAGCGCTACAACCTACATATAATGGAGTCGGATAATTTAATGAGATATTATTTACTGGCTTTCTTTTCATCCATTTTCGCCCACGTGGGCATTTCAAAGAAAATTCTTAATATATTTGAAAAAATTATTATAAACAAAAAAAAGCAAGAGAAAAAAATCTCACAACAAAAACTTTCAGATCCCAAGCAATGTCTTTGATATGACGCAGAAAATGAGCTGGGGATAGTTTTAAGCCTTGCAGGATACCAGCGTTTAAGCCAATGCTTGCAGAGCAGCAGCTATTTACTACGATTTTTATATTAAAAAATTAGATAAAAAAACAAGATAAACAATAAGATAAAGATGAAAAACTTGCAATCCTTTTGCACAAGCTATTAGTCAATCCATTTGATGGCAATTTTGACACAACACTCCGGTACTAGACTCGATCGAAAGCCTTGGTTGTTTCAAAGCAAGCCGCCATTATCTTACGCTTAATTGATATGGCTTAAGACCAACATTGTGAGATAAATAAGAAGATCACCAGTCGAGAGACTACGGCGAAAGCCAGGTTAAGAGTCATTTGACAATTGAGCTCTCAGAAGCTGAGATGATCACGCTTAAAAAAACTCTTAAGAAGGAAGAAAGGTAATAGTAATAGGCCTTTGATTCGATAGATCTGATCTATCGCTTTTTAGGCGTGTAGTCAACAGTCTTACATAAAGATGTAATTGTTATATATTGCTATGTAAAAGGCTCAGGTATAATCCAATTTCTTTCTGCAATATTTATCGAATTTCAGAGCTAGATGTAGGTCTCCTTGAAGGAGAAATTTACGTGCAATACGGTAGCTATCGCATAACGTACCGAATATGTTGCTGCCAATCCCCACCATGTAGCATTTAAGCTACGCTGTTTCGGGTGGATATAGTGCCAACTGTTGGATCTGATACCTCGGTCGCCTCTTACTACTCTTACTCGCCTTCTCGCCTCGTGAAGGGGTAGGTAATATGCTAACCTATAGGTACTCTATGATGAAATTTAAATACGTTATTTTACTTTGCAAGGTAATAGTAGTCAGTTAGACTGTAACAAATTAAAAAAAAACTAGCGTAACGTCTAGCTATATTTATCAAGCCGGTGTGGGAGCATAGAAAAAAAACTGCGAACTTTGTAACGTGCACAAGTTTTTAACTTCTCAGAATTTTATGTTTTTTTTGTTCTTGGAACTAAGTACATTGTTTTTTGCACTGTCTGATAATTCAATTTGTTTGCAAGTAAGTTTTTTATTTTCTTGAAACTTAAAATTTGTGAGTTATATTGTGAGAAATAAAAACCAATGTCATTGGCTGCGTAGTTGTGCTTATCTTTAGAAATTTAGTCTTTATACGCTTTATGTAGTATGTATTATTTTAATAAAATAAGCCATATTAATATGCACGATCATATAAATTAGTTAGATTTAGTATTAAAATGTAAACGTCACTAAAATCACTACCATACAAACATATTAATTCAACAGTATATAAAAAATAAGTATAATCATTAAAAAAAATAGTTATTCTCTAAACTTTTAAATGATAATGTTTTTTCAATATCCTTTGAAACTTCAAAATGTAAATCTGAAATTGTAGATCAGGAAATAAGTTGTCAAGTTTTAATTGGTCAATACTGTTTGTTTCGTAATGACCAGCCCAATAATAATGATCCAATTAAATTGAAAATACACGTCTCATGAATGGATGTAGTTTATTTAAAACGTGATCTTGATAACTATGGTGTTTCTTCAAAAATAACAAATTCAAATCACGCATCGATAGAACTTTAACAGTTACAAACACTTACTACCTATGTTCAACCTATTTATATTTTATAAGAATTAATCAACTGAACAATAACAGTTTCAATTCAAAACGAAACTAAACTTTGTCGTCTATTTATAGATCAAATCAATCAATATGATCACGATTATGAGTATTTCGACCTTGAGGTACGTGCCCAAAAATCATTGGCGACTGTGTTTTTTTACCTAGTTTTTTGTTGCACCTATTATAGTAGACAGGCAATTACGCATTTATATCGGCAATTTTGTTTGCATATTAGTCGCTAGATAAGCTAATTTAACAATGTCGACTAGTCTTTTTTTAAGGTAATTTAATGTCGTTTTAAGATATGTGCGACTTTTAAATATCAGGTTCGGCACTCGGTTAAGCTCGACAATATTAAAGCTTGTTTATAATGAGTATATATTGTTTTTATTATATTATTTAATTGCAAAAACAATTGTAGACTTGTTCTATAATTGTTATTACAAAACTTGTGTTATTTGTTTCAAAAAGATCAATAAACACTATTAATATATATCACTGATTTGATCAGCCTCTTCAGTGAATACCAAAAAAAAAGGTTTATAATATAGATATTTATGGTGTTTGTTTTTATTTGAAATATGTTTAAATCTTTTATTTACACTTAATATTATGCTTCTAAAACTTAATTTAAATAAAACTTCTGTACTTTCTGGATTCTGAATATCTATACGGATTTCATCATTCATGATTATCAATCTGCGACACTTACAATATTGTTATATTATGCTAATTTATTTTTTGAGGCTATTATCTATCCTATTAATAGTATTTTCTAATATTAACGAATTCACTACTCATAATAAAACAGCTTTCTAATAGCTTCAAAACGTGGTTTATTCCATATATTAAAATTTTTCTATTTAGCAATAATGGTTTTATTAAATAATATCGTCATTACAAAATGTACCTGCACATAGATGCCCTGTGCGTTTGCGTCCATGTTCATCCGGTCAAATGGCAACATATCTGTCACGTGTATATTTGCTTTTTAGATTTTTTTTCCTATTAGAAAAATATTATTTTACAAAACAATTAACAAAAGTGTGTCTAATATTAACAATACATACTAATATTAGAAATATGCTAATACCACAGTTGTGTGTCTGTTTGTTGGCATTTTATTAATCCAAATAGACATGTACTGCATTGAAAACTTAACTAACATATCAATAACTGCTTCGCCGTGTGTGTAAATAAAATATAATATACCAAAAGGCATAAAGTCAAAGATGGTCAGAAATACATAATTATTATGACATTACTGAATTAATATATAATACACATCAAATTTAATTTCCATAGTTCAACTGGTAAAAGAATTTTGATTACATTTGGCATATGCATAAATTGAGCCTTGGGATAAGGCAGGCAAGTGTTAATTGCGAAAACACTTCTGCAGATCACGATTTATATTCTCAGACTGGAACTAATATGAACAAACCTAAAAATATCGCCTGCTTCACACAATTTATTTTAGCCCAAAACCGAACTCAGCTCACACTATCAGTCTTGAACACCTATATAATATCTATTTTAAACATACTCTAAGGAGACACGCCCGAAAATCTAGCAATCCAATAATACGAATATCACCAAATAATAATTAATTAATTAATTCCATCAACTCATTAAGTAAGTATCTATATGTAATCATTACCTATTCAAGCTAGAAATTTATTGTCATTTCGTACCGCTCCTAGATTTGTCTGACACCTGGTGTATTATAATGAGTCAGTATTGTGTCTCGGTTCAAAAGTAGCACCGTCTGAATTAATGTGGGTCGAACCGTATTATGTTGTAAAAACAGTTTTAAGGAAATTTTATTCCCTGTATAATCTTCTGCTGAAATGATTTGGGTATTTAACAGATTAAGGGTCATTGTAAGCAATAGTACGCCCACTGTTGGATACAGGTCATCACATGAGATTTCCAGTAAGATAGATTTTAATATTTTTGGGTCTCGTTATTGTCATGCTGGATAGGCGTTGTGACAATCTCATTCCTCAATCCGCGGCGACCGCGCGTTTAGCTGCGATTGTCCCCGTGAGGCTCGCGGGATCTGAGTGGAATCGACGGCAATTACGCGAGGCCGCGTTTAAACGCTAGAACTCGACTCTGGTGGCCGTCGTTGGGGATCGAATTTAAGTTTTGCCAAAGAGGACAGAGCTAGGGCTAGGGGATATCACTCGTCGGGGCAGGGACTGCACGCGTTCGCTGGCAAACACGGTATACTGATCTACAAAAGATGAGTGTATTAAGTGTTAATAATCATAAAGTGCCAGTGAGAGGTCGAGAGAAGGACGCGTTGAGAGTTGTTGTATTATCGGGCAGGATTAAAGCTGTTAAAGGAGTAGTTTTATTATGCTACTACCTTGTTGCATTTCAGGTATATTGTTTCGGATATACCGCTACCCGTCGGTATGGTACTGAATGATATCCTTTTCTACTTTGCTGGTACAGTACTGGACATGACTTCAGAATACATTAAATGCCCTTATAACGCATGTTCTGGGTTAGTAACTGGGTTTTATATATGTATTAGAGTAAAATTAAATTCCCACGACATCTCATACATCTACATGATTCCGTGATAAGTCGCTTAAAGCACTTATATTACGGACATCGGGTAATAGCGGAATCACAAATATACTACTTAAATACATAAATTTTACATCCAGACTCAAAATAAACATAAATATCTTCATATAAAATATTCGCCCTGTGTGGGGATCACTGCCATCTGCGCCATCAGGCCCGTCGAACAGGTATTATATTTATGAGTTCTCTGTTGTCCAATATCCGTGACACAAGTGCTTTAGCGACTTACCTCGAAGTCAGGTCAATGTATGAGATGTTGTATGGATTTTTATTTTTAAATTATGAAAATTAAGAAGGTTCTCTTAGCGTGTTTAATTATATTACAATCTATATCCTGTTTTATTAGCAATTAGGGTTAACCTCAGTTTGTCAATTATGATAAAGAATAACTTTTCGGTGACGCAAATTAGGTCTTGAAATTGTCTACCAGCTCTAAAACGGCTAAATAGTGACGGGTTATTTATATTTAACTAGTGTCGCCCTGCGAATTGCCAGCGTTGTTTTTGTCCCCGAGAATAATAAAAAATAAAAGTAGCCCAGGTGATCGCTATATTAGAGCTTACCTAACAGACAGAAAGAAAAAACTTTAAAAGCCTTTTTTCTTGTAAGTACCGTACATCCCTTCATATGCCCGGTATTACATATAAAAACATCATATTTATTTATATAATAATAATAAATTCCCACAACATCTCATACAATGACTAGACTCCTTCGTAAGTCGCGACAAGAGGAATATACAAGAGAGGCAATAGAGGAATCACAAATATAGAACTTAAATACATAAATTTAACACCCAGATACAGAACAAACAATTGTAACACAATTATCATTACACAAATATTTTTGAACCCACGACTCTAGGCGCACAAGATAGGATCACTGCCATTTCCGCATGATATATTTAGATCTAACAGAATTAAACGCAACTCAAAGCACCAGTAGGGAAATAATTACTTTTTAAATTTGACACAGATCTGCTTCTTACATTACGTACACCTATCTTATAAACAACGAGATAACATTAGATTACTTCAAACAATATTAACATTTTTGACCTCAATTATTTAAAACATTCTTATCTTGAACAGATTTGACGTACGTTACAAAATTAACATGCTTCAGAAAGAAGGCGATATCAGTTGATTTTGATTGTTCGGTAAGTTCGGAAGCAAAAGTCGCCGTTGCATTGGCCTGAGTGTAAAACTATTCACATGGGTAATAAACACACACACACACACTCAAACATCGTTATCTCAGCCAAAGAAAGTCGACTGTCATAGGTCTCCCCAAAATATGGTGAATTTGTTCACGCTGGGCAGTCGTGGCAGCCAATCGCAGAGTGCAACTTCGCGACGAGGATGCTGCTGCCCATCCCCATCCTGTAGTATTTGAGCTGCGCTGTTTCAGATGTAAATACCGACATCTGTCGTTTCCGGTAACTTAGTCACCTCTTACGACGCCTAGTTGGACAGAGGGATGTGTTATTCTACACCACAGGTGGGTTTCACACACACAATTTGGCATTTATTAATGGCTGCTATATTTGTATTGCATTGTATTTCTTGATGTGTAGCAGGAAAGTAAAAAAATAAAGATAATTAAAGACAATTAATGTTCATCAACGTTTCATATGTAGAACGTCGTCGGCCATTTTCCTGTTGCTGCTTTCAATAGACCATTATTTATCCGCCTTATTGTGTGGTGGTAAACTTGGTTTCCGTTCCAGGACTCTATATCTAATCCGCCAGACTAATGAACAGATCTAGTTCTTGTATCCAGCTCCCCTTCCTAAGCTGTAATAAGTATTAGATTTACATATGTTCTTCCTCTTAGGATTTTTTATTAGACCAGATCGACGCTTAGGCATACAGTCCATGTGATAGAAAACGACATTGCATTAGCGTATTGCCAACCTAGTAACTTAGAAATGTTATGGCACATACAATCAGTAATTTCACTGCTTCTCTCATCATTTAAACCAGAACATAGCAATGCTACTCGTATTTAGGGGTACTTATGCAGATGATCTTTGTTAGAGGTATATTTCATATGAAACCACCACATAAATACACTAAAAATTGCGCTTCAAATCCATCAATTAAAATCAGATTAAATACGGTTTTAATTAATAGAATATGTCATTCCCAATGATGATATAACGCATGTTAGGTGAACCTTTTTACTGTAAACTTTTTAACTTCTAGCTTCTATATACTTACGATAACTGTGTTATTACCAATGTACCAATGAATAAATCTCTGAAACCGTTACCAAATCAATCTAAACGTAAGCTGCCCTATTAAAATATTGGGCTGCATTGCCAATCGATAGGCGTTATTACATTCCATTCGTTTTGGAATCCGCGGCCATATATTCTACTTGAGATGTATAGCATAAATCAATTGTTCAAGATTTAAAGGGTTAAAAGAATGTAGGTGCTATCACTAATAGCTTAATTAAGCAATTAAACAAAAATGATTTTTAATTACTAAATAAATTTTGTTCATTCACATTTAAATAGATAATTTAATTAACATTGATGTCAATGTTTGCGAAGAGACGGATATTTCTTAGAAAGTTCGTAATTTCTCATATATTTCTGAGAAAGAATAGAAACGTATATTTGGCTTTATGAGTGACTTCTATAAAGCATAGCGCAAATGCACAGTGCAGGGATGGGCAGCAGCATCCCCGATGCGAAAGCTGCGCTCTGCAATTGCCAACACGCTTGCCCAGCGTAGCAATTTTGGGCAAAAAGCCTTCCTTAGAGATGCCTATGTGGTCTGGCCTCTGGATTTTCACTAAAAACTAAATTTCCCAATTTACATGTTCTGCCTTTATGTTTAGATCGGGACCTGTTAAGTCTGACTCGAAAGCTTTGATAAATGTCACCCTAGGGCGCCTTCTCATTATATCTCCACACTTTACACACATTCTCTTCGTACAGCAGTACACTGGCGGTTAGCTTCAAGAACAGACTGCAACAGTGAAGAAGGGCTTACTCCTTCTCATTTGCAAACAACTATTCGCTGTTCTCAATGACGGCTACTCGAGACGAGGTGCGCCCATGAGCAATAAGTGTCAATCCCGTTCCGATCTCAAGGATGGCCCCTACCAAAGCGCCCGCGTCGCAATCGGGAATAGGTTGTTTATTAATGAAATCATTACATCAGCTATTGGAAGTCCACTGCTGGTCATAGGCTTTCCCAAGAAAAGTAGAATTTGCCCATAATTACCGCGCTGGACAAGTGTGTTAGCAATCGCAGATCGCAGCTTTCGCGACGAGGTTGCTACTGCCCATCCCCGCCCTGTGCACATGAGCTACGTTGTATCGGATGGATATACCGCTAACTATCGGTTCTGGTACCTTAGTCGCCTCTTACGACACCTGGTACAAATGGACTTACTATTCTACTGAGTCTGAGTGGACCAGCGTTAGGTTGGTAATAAAAAGGACCTGTTAAATATTCCAAACCAAGGGCTTAAGGTTCTCACTGCCAGGGTCGAACAAGTCTGACCGTTATGGGAACATCTCTCTCATTGCAATGTATTAGTGAGTGAAAAAAATATGCCGTCGCATAGTCATGGCTTAGTTGGTCAATGTTTTATATATGAGTAAGTTAGACGAAATGTTCGTTTATTAGCAAGAAAACTGTATAAAAGTAGTTTTGTGGTTTGTGTGTTACAGTCCTTAATGTCCCAACCGTGTGTTACAGTCCTCATGATGAATGAGGTAATGATTACACAGTTCAACAAAAAAATACGCAAGTTTCAATAATTGTTTTGTATTGGGAAGGTATATTATATTATTTTTATATAGTGGCCCGTCCCAGCTTCACTCGGGTAGACATAAATAGGTACAGATATTTAAGTTATAAGCATGCTCATATAACGCTAAATTAAATAAATGTATAAATAAAAAATAATACATTTATAAATGGTATGGATAACACGGTCTATTTTAATCGGCATTTCTATTAATTTGTTAAAATAAAAGTAGTTATAGTGACGTAACTACAATAGGTAGACATATGGTCTCCCGAAGTTTTTTGATGCTATTGCTATACGCTATTATATTGTCGAATATTTTTTGTCCTAACATTAATACTCTTCGCAGCGTATGCGATGAAAGACATGTTATGGCTAATTTTTTACACCTGTTGGTTTCAATAAGAATTTCTGAAGATTTCTATTAAATATAGCTTATGTTACTCAGTGATAATGTAGATTTCTAATAAAAAAAAGAATTAATAAAAATTGGTCCAGTACTTTTTAAGTTTATTTGTTACATACAAAAATACAAATCTTTCCTCTCTATAATATTAGTGTGTAAATTTTTGATTGTATACATTGTCATTAATAACGTCTAGTTTGAAAAAAATACATACATACATCACGCCTGTTTCCCATCGGAGTAGGCAGAGATTATGTATCTACACTACGATTACAATCTTGGCATACCTCTCTTGCTTTCCTTACTCGCATTAGTTCTTTCATTACTAAATAAAAAATAAAACATGTTGTGTACACATCTCTTAGGGTACCGTCTAGTAAATATTATATTTAAATATGCATATTAGTTTGTATGACAGTAATCTGTAAGTCTGCTAATATTAAATAAATAAGTATGGTTTATAAAAGCTTCCTGGACCTAACTTGCTGCCCACTTGTGTTATTAATATCCACCACTTTAATAGACATTTATTATCATCCAAAATAGCTATTATAGATTTATATAAAAAAAAATCTGTCTGAAACTATACCGTGATATTAAATAACAACGTCGCATAGCCCTTGCAAATTATCAATTACATTTTTATTTAGTTACAGTTTTAAATATTTTTTATTATGCTCAGATTACGTCAACACTTTCTCGTTAGTCTACGATCTTTGTTTCTCATATTAAGATTCTAATTAGTCCATAAGTAACAGGTTTATAGTTTTAGACCTAAGTTCAGAACTAAAACCAATAAACCAATTCCGCTTTTAATATCATGAAGGATACTTAATTTCCCTTTTGATACAATTCATAGTTAATGTCCGCAGTGCTGAAAATAGACTAGAGGAGTGTATAACAGATTTTTACCAGTTTTGAAATTTAATAATTGTTGTTTAGTTGAATGAAGAAAGTTTTCCAAATGGAAAATAAGGCAGTGTTTCGCTTGCCGGTTTCACGTTAACTCATTTCACTTTCATACTTTTATACCAACCTAATAAATTAAGATTGAACACCTTATATAATTGAAGGGAACGATGGCGCAAATGGTCGGCAAAGAGTTGATGGAAGATTTATATGATGAAAGATTTGTTCTGTGTCTGGGTGTATTTATGCATTATATTTATGATTCCTTCTTTTTTTGATGTCAGTAACAGTTTCTGATGTCGCTTTAAGCGACTTATCTCGGAATTAGGTAATTTGTGTTTTTTTTTGACATGAGGTAGATCTCAAAGATACAAAAGAGCGTCTGCATTGGTATCTCATTCCCACCTATTTTTACCACCAAACAGCAGTGTTCGTATTGCCTTGTTCCGGTCTGAAAGGTGAAGGAGGCAGGAAATTTTTAATTTAGTCATAATGTGGCATAGCATCCTCAAAACACAAAGTTGGCAACGCGTTAGTGATATCCTTGTGATATTGTCCTCACTATGAGTATCATGCAGACTTATTTATCGACCGGGTCTAATAAAAAAAAAATTAAAAAACTATATATTAGTTTACTTGAACAAAATTAACTTGCAATTCTGTACATTTATTAAAGACAGCACGCACCAGCCATGTTTCCATAAGTTCTTGTGACATTATATATTAAGCCAGCAAAATGATTAGGTTTATTAAAACGCATAACATCCATGGACTCCCGGTAGTAGGACATATACTTACCTACAATAAATCTAAATAATTCTGTTACTTACAACGTAAGCCCGCATCGCCTCGGGGACAAGCTCACTCGCATATATCATTTATATTGCACAGTACAGTATTACCCTCAATGAGTATACTGCATACCCCATAACCCTCCATATTTATCCCCCACTTTGACATCATGTGAAATAGGAGTGAGATTATAGTAATTGTGGATTGATTTACGAGGCAGTATTTACTTGCTGGAGGCCGAGCGGCAGATTAAGGCAATGTCCATGCTCGTAATGTCGTGAAAACTGTAAGTTTTAATTTCATAACGTCTGATTTAATTTAAAAAATATGTCTGCATTGGTACCTCAGTCTCGCCCAATTCTACCGCCGGTAGTGGAGTCCGCAAAACTGCTGTTTGATATAGTTGAAAAAGATTTCCTGGAAAAGTTGACGTAATATCGTCAAGTAACAAAGTTGGCAATGCTGTTACCCAGCGCGACACTTATGGGTAAAGTGTCCATTTTCTTTGGGAAGAAGAGGAGGGAGGTCCTAGAGTAGACTTTAACGCCTGAAATGAATAATATGAAAATAAATGGGCTTGTGAGTGTATAGGCTCGAGGACCGTTTGTCGACTTATTCATATAAAAATCATTTATATTATATATATATATTATATTATAAAATACAAGCAATTATCTGCTAATCTTAGACTTCAGTCTTCCAGAACAGCTGTTAATGTACAATGTTCCGATGCTACTTATATTAAGTTTAAGAAAAATAAATTTAATATTATTATTATAACCTTAAACATAGTGTTCATCTTATCATTATTGACCCCCACCACGTAGTAAAGCTATTATTGCGTCGCTAACCCTCAGGACTAGAGGTAGACCTTATACAAAAGTCATCTGCATTCTTACCGTTTGAAGGGTGTTAAAGGCTGTGAAATTACTAGGTAATGTGATAATGTGACATTTCTAGCGTACTAGTGATAATACGTTTTTATTTATTTTAATATGTGTTTGTTTAACTTATGTTAAAATATAGTATTTCTTATATTACTTATTGGTCGGCCGTTTGCCAACAAGCGTACGGTGCTCATAATGCGTTAACGTCACGCAGTATATACCTACGTTAGAGTCATCACAAATATATATACACCTAATGACTTGTAGATTAAGTTACTGTCCCTAATAATTCTACTGGGTAATATACCTTTTTTGAACAAGCGACAAGTAATTTAATAATACTTATTTAATAATAGTAATTTAATATAAAATTACTTTCTTAACGGCTTAAAACGCGTTTTGATTCACTCTATACATTTCGTTGTTCAACATTTTGGTTACCATGCGGCAACCGTTCCAAGGATCGAAAAAAAATTTCTGCGTGATTTGAAACTTAATAATTATCTTTTAAAGTTTATATGTTCGCGTTCCCATCCACGCAGTGCCTTAGTGCTGACGATACGTTGTGAACTGGTAGTGTCATATTGGCCTGAGTTCTTGAATAATTGTAAAACAGGATTATATAATACCTAAATATATACATATTTAACACTTAGATACAGAATTAACACAAATAACATAATATAAAAATTTATCCGGGGTGGGAATCAAACCCACGTCCCTTGACGGATAAGATAGGATCACTAGCATTTGCGGGCTCGTCCAAATGATAATTTTTTTACCATCTTCTCTATTGAAATTTGGGATTTTTTCACAGACTGCAGATATTTTTGATTTTCTATGTTTCTATGTTTCGGGTTTTTAATCTTTGTTATATTGAATATTACTACTAATAATACTAAAAAATTCTAACTATCCTAAAAGTGTGTAAAATAACCGCCTTCTGTAAAGTGATGTAACTTAGTGGGTGCATGTCTAAAAGTTATAAATTGTTATGTACTGTTTTAGGAAATATACCCGTTGAGGATACAACTGGAATTGTGCGTACTGTTTCATCTCGCCATTGCTTTTTGACTTCAATGGTCAGGTCTTAATATTTGTATAGTTGTTCTATGTTTAGACGAAAGATTATGTGTGTTAGGTACTTCAATGTCTATAAAATATACTATTTTGTTTTATTTATCCGGTCTATTGCATGCGTCTTATCGGTTATAAAAGTTCTGTCCTAATAACTTTTATGATTTCGATTCTCTAGTAGGTACGGATTGAGGAGTATATTTGAAACATGGAACTTTTTCTGTGATGAAATCATATTTGTGAGCTAGGTGTTGATGGACTATTAAAGGTTATGTTCTTACAGGCATTTGTAATGTGCTGCATAGTTTCAAATCCGCTGTGGCAAAGACTGCAAAGGTCAGAAAGGAGTGTGTGGTTGCTTATTATGTGTTTTTATAGTTCTTCGTGTCAATCGTTAGGTCCTGGATAACAATTAAAAAATCCTTCTGTTTCCGGTAAAAAAAATCTGCTTTTATCCATGCGTCTGTAATGTAGCGTATCTATGGCTGAAGGATTAATCAGATCTAGGCGATGTCGTCCGTTCAGAGATTTTTGCGTCCAAGCGTTTATTTTTTGTTGTAGTTCAATAATAGTATCGTTGTTCTGACTAGTACGTTCTTTAAAATTCAAGCGGGTGTATCTCTGATCTGCCTAAACTACGGCCATATGAAGTTATGAAAAACGTGACCGATCATGAAAAAACGCTGTTTCTCACACGTTGTTATAATTTTATTGATACTCTATAATAAATAATAATTATATAAGTATATCTTAAAGATGGCATGTACGTCAGTCCATTGGCAATATACAAAGGCATATAATCTAGAAGTTTTATGTAATGATTTATATGTGAGAGAAAAATTATGTGAACTCTAGGAAAATTTAAAACAGTAATTGTGGTATATTAATACTAGGGAATGCAATCCCGACTCGAGATTGCAAATTCTAGATCCCTCGAGATTAGAAATATCAATCCCGCGGGAACCCGAAATTTTCGGGATCTCGTGTAGTTCTAAAAATATAATAAAATTGGATGATTAAAATAGCTAAAAGCTACTTGTTTGTGATAGCAAGGTTAAATTAAATGACATATTACTCGAAAGAAAATAAAAACCTTTATTTATTAATCTTACCAACCAAAAATAATTATCAGGTTTTAAGGAAATTAATATGATATAACGCTCGCAGAGTTTCTTCTAATTCCTCTTGAAGCGATTTTCTAGTTTGTGCAGCAGAACTTAAATTTAAACTGTCTGCGGTCATTAAAAGAGGCAAGTCATCTTCGATTAGTACTGCCGTATTAATCTCTCTGCTTGGTTTGGTTCTTTAGGATATAATTGTGTGATTCTATTTTTTATTTCTTTTCTTAAAAGATACTTGCTTGGTAATTGAAAAATCCTGTTGCCAATCCTGTTCCTTTGCTCTAAGTCCTCTTGATAATTGTTCAGATTTTCCAAATATATCAGCTCTGCAGTTGCTTTAGTGCGACGCTCGGAGATACGATTATTTATTGAAGAGACTAACTTTTCTGTAAGAGGATTTTTTAGGTGTTCTAGCTTTCGAACTATGAAATGCAATGTATGTTCTACACTTACTAAATCTGTATCTCGACGGCACAATACCTCAACAGCCAATCTCGAACAAAATTTTGCGAGCTCGGGATCCCGCGGGATCGGGATTGCATTCCCTAATTATTATATTATATTATGAAACATAATCTTCGAGTCTACCTGTGGATGTGATAAACTCAAAACCACTGAACGGATTTTAATACAGTTTTCGTAATTGACGTAGTTTATCAATGAAGTATTATAGATGTAGGTACCTATAATCAATTTAAGATTAGTGTAAACTACTTTATTGACGATACAATGAATACGTATTTAAGTAATATATATATACATATATAATACCTCTGTCGTTTGGAATCTGAAACATAAGTGCATTACGGTACCTCGTAGTTAGATTAACGTATGAATTAACAAACGCAGTTAGATAACATTTGCATTAATTTATAATGCAAGGAGTATTTATAAAATTATATTTCAAAACTGCCAAGCTTAAAACAAACGGTTCAAGAAATTTCGTTCTCCTTTTAGGTTACCTGTTAATGGCCTGGACAATTAAAAATTAATGCGTAATAAAACTCGTTATAAAACGCAGGTTTATGATAAGTGAATGTAAAACTATATTAATCTGATTCCTTCAGGTCAAACGTTACACAACAAAGTTATTAGTTTCCTTATACTTTCTTAAATTATTGTAAACAGGTCTCATATTGCATTGAAACAAATATAAAAAAAAAATTCTAGTCTTGACATTATTGTTCAGATGTTGGACTACTCGGACTCATGAGGTAGACCTCGTACAAAGGTTGACAAGATTGGTACTTCACTCTCACCTATTTCTTCCGCCTAATAGCAGCATTCATTCACATTTCTGTGTACCGGTTTAAAGGGTGCGAAAGAAACCGTGAAATAACTGGGTAATGTGACACAATATCTTCAAGACATAAGGTTAGCAACGCGCCAGTGACATCTATATGGCATTACGAGCATCTATAGACTGCTGTGACGCTTACTATCACGCGGACCCTATGCTTTCTTGTCCACCTGGTCTTATATAAAAATATATTCACTCAATGTATCAGGTTCTAAGTATTGTAACTTAGTATTATTTTCTGTTGTGTGCTATCCCTAGTTCAAGCTTGCGACTTATCTAGGATTCAGATCAATATATAAAATGTTGGACAATTCAATTTTATAATTTATTCCCATCGCGAAAAATCATTATTTCCATTTCTTTATAAATCTTATATAAAGAGACAATCTTCAGTAATAAAAGTGTTTGTATTCGTTTCCCTTATATAACTCGTAAGGCTATTTACTCAACATGTCTGCATACTTTGCCCTGTTCTGTTAAGGATTCCAACGGTAAGATTCTGTCCGACGTATTCTATCATCCACTTATAACCATCGTAGGAAATGCATGGAAATACATGCATTATTAACGGCCAGTGAGTTCTTAGGGTTCTGTATCTGAGGGTGAAAAAACGAAACCCTTATAGGATTTTGTTGTCGTTTGTCATTTTCTCAGGCTTGTATATCAAGTTGAATTTCTTATCAACTATTAATAGTCTAATTGCCTTTCGTCATATCAGATATTGCAAGTCCACTGTTGGGTTTCCAAGAAAAGGGTGGATTTGACCATAATTGCGGCACTGGACAAGCAAAGTGGAAATCGCAGAATGCATCTATCACAATGTGAGAGCGGCTGCCTATCTCCGCCATGAGCATTGGAGCTATACTATTTCTGTAAGTTCATCTTGTGGGTGGGTGAACGCTGCACTTGCCGGTACGTGGTCTCCTTTCTAGAACTTTATGGGTCTATTGGTCATCGGTTAATCGGTTATCGGCAACTTTCGTTCTGTTACGTATCTCCTCTATCTAACTGTATTTACGCGATTGAATCAAGAATGAAGCTGCCCAGCCAAGTTGGATTCAGCAATTGACATCTTCAACTTCAATACACAATACACAATATTTAATCTTGTCTATTTTCATTTTTTTTTGAGCTGTGGTAGAATAGGTACCAGCGGGGTAGAATAGTACCTCCTACTGCACCAGTTGTCGTAAGAGGCGACTAAAGTACGAAAACCATATCCATCCGGAACAGTGCAACTCAAATGCACGCGGCTGGGATGAGCAGCAGTATCTCCCTCGCGAATGCTGCGCTTTGTGATTGTCAAAACGCTTGCCCAGGTAATTATGGGCAAAAAGCCTCCTTTCTTGGAGAGACCTATGTCCAGCAGTGGACTTTTAATGGCTGGTGTGATGATGTTGATCTTCATATTGAAATCCACCTGTTGAGAAACTCGATTGAGGTCTTCGAGCATCGTGCTCAAAATTTCCTTCGATTCTGCCTTGACTAAATATCGTGTGCAATTTGAAGGTGAGTAATGTATTCGCCATTAATATGGATGTCTAGTCCAGGAGCTTGAAGGCGTTTCCCAAAGTGGCATTAAATTGTTTCCGAGATATGAAGTCTCTCTGTCTTACACTTCTTTTTAGAGGAATCGTCTTCGAACTCTGTTCGTGTACTCGGACCGACATAATCGCGTTATACAAACACTTCAACTCTTCAATGTACCGATAGCAAAAAAAATGCTAATTCTAAACTTAAAGGCCTAAAAATCAAAACAATTTTAACGATTTTAACTGGAGTCTCCCTGTGCGATGAGCTCCCTGAGAGATGAGGTAGTGATTCTATCTTGTTCGCCAAAGGTCGTGGGTTCGATCCTCACCCAGCACAAATATTTATAAAATGAATATACCATAAGTGCTTTTAGCTATTTATCTTGGAGTGTGGTTATGTATGAGATCATGTGAATTTATAATATATATATACGAGTATATATAAATCCAATTCGTGTAGTTAGGCGTCAATAAAATCTCCTGCGCGCAATGTTACGGGTATTCCCCCTTTTTGAAATATCATACGACAATTGAATAAAAAAACGTCAAAAATAAAACCTGACAGAACAGAAACCGCATTCAACCACTGAAACCTGTTCACGATATCACTGCAAAGGTGAAAATGCACTCCGATACTTTGTTATTCATACAAAAATTTCCGCATACAATTCTCTTGTATCGCAATTAAATTAACGTAATTAACGTTCAATGTGGGATTGTTTTAATGGTACCAAGTTCCGTGTCGCGGAGCGTGACGTCTTGCGCTCCGGTGTTGGCGTAGCGCGAACTATGCATATTCAATTGGGCTTTTCCTTGCTTTTTCAATAAGGATCAACTAGCGGATGCATAATTCGGCGGTGTTGTTATATTAAATAGTACTACCGGTACTCGATTGCGATGGTTCGACACAACTGGTACCATCAGTATCATATCAGCTATAAAACGTCCACTGCTGAGCATAGGCCTCCCTAAGTAATTTCCAATAGGACCGGTTGTATGCGGTCTGTGTCTAACGCGATCCTACGATTTCAGTCAGATCGTCTGTCCATCTTGCGGCTGGACTGCCTACGCTGCGCTTGCCGGTACGTGGTCTCCATTCCAGAACCTTACTACTCCATCAGCCATCGGTTCTGGTATTATACAATTGAATGTACTCTTGGCAGGTTAGTTGGCGCATTCGGCTTATGCAGCCTGGCGATTATATGGCCTGATCTGGGTCGGGGCTTCGATCCCTTTCCGGGACAAACGTTTCTGTGCCGAATATTCTGTACCTTTGTTTTAGTTTTAATTTAAATTTATATTTATATCCAATTTCTTTTTTATCTGTTTAATTGGTGTAAATACAATAAAGAGAATTATTATTTTTGTGAATCTCGGTGTTACCTATCGGTGGTCTGAAATTCTATTGACGTAGACGTATAAGCAAAAATTTTTGTACTCATTTATCTGGGATGGATATACGGCCATCTGTCGGTTCTATAACTTTAATCGGCTTTTACGACACCTGGTGCAGTGGGACATGCTATTCTAGTCCGTCGGTACCTTTCGGTTTTAAAAACGGCTTTAAATAACACACGGCATGCTTAAATTACTTGTTTGACATGCCGATAGCAGTGATAGTGGCCCGATGGTGTGAATGTTAGTTTTGTGCGCCTAAAGCACAGGACCTCTACTATGGGCCGTGGGTTCGATCCCACCCAGGACAACGTTTTATATGATGATATTTGTGTGTTGTTCTGTCTCTGGATGTTAAAATATGTATTCAAGTATTATATTTGTGATTCCTTTACTGTCTGATGTTTGTAACATAAGTGCCCTAAGCGACTTAGCTCGGAGTCAAGGTATGTGATGTGGTATGAATTTAAAAAATATATATATAATAACAAATATATGGATGATTGTTGAGATGTAATATTTATTTATAAATAATTTTTGCTTCGTAATATGCATTGATCATAGGTGATCCATTTAAATAAATGTAAAAAAACATGAAGCCGCCTTCGTGGTAGGGGCAGCCTTCTTTATTTATCTCGATCGATCACTCTCGATGACGTGAGTGCCAGATCTAAGTACGCAGATATTATGCCTAAATAACAACACTTCTCAGAATCTATGTACTAACCCACACCTATATATTTCATCATATTGAACTTGTTTTGGTAAGTTTGTACAGATTACATTATTAGATTCTACGTATAATGAACCCCACCCCCTCCCTGTGAATTAGAACTACTCTGTTTTGGATGGACATACCGCCATATTTCAGCTCTGGTATCTTAGTCGCCTCTTGTACACGCCAAGGTACTATTTTACTCTGCCGGTTATTATTTTTGGCCACACGGCTAAAAAGTGTTTAATTACATGGAAGTTTGTAACAGTTACGTTATTTGTTATTAATAGTGGTCGCCCGAGGATTGAAATTCGACCATAATTATTTACCACTTGAATACTCAATACTTATACTATACTTTACTCAATACTTCTATTTTTCATCTTTTTTTATATAGTATTGTGTTACGTTGTCTCAATGGAATTAATGTTTTTGTGTTCATAGCTTCATGCACTTCTTCTCTGCCTTGACCTTAATTATGTCAAAATTCACGTTCATCCATTTAAGTAATTTCCTTAAAAAAGGGTATAATTTGTTGCTTCACGTAATTAATAACGCGTTGCATTTCAGTGTCGACACATTACCAACCAAAATCAGTTTAAGAGACGCGTTTTGACATTTAAAAATAAACTACCCAATTATAATTAAAGTACACTGACGTATCCCGCGCTATGTTGTAAAACTTACATTTAAACTTTACATTTTCATACTTACTTTGCACCTTTAAGAGATGATTAACGAAAAAAAATTTACAAATGTTTTATGACTTTCAATTAAGACTTTTATTTATATATATATTTATCTATAGGATAATTAGGACCTTTAAATTGAATTTTTTTCGATTATTTAAAAACTTCACAAACAGCAAAACTTCATGCAAATATTCAAAAATCCTTTCTATAACGCTACGTTATATAAGGAAAACCTTGCAAATTTTCAAGTTCCTAACACTTATAGTTTCAGCCCTGCGTTGATATGCCAGTCAGTCAATTAGTCAACTTCTCTTTATATATTTTTTTTTATCAACTATCGTGGCGTTTCTCGCTCCAAAATATCTTGTATAGCTAGGCCTACTCTTAATCATAGGTACTTTCAAATCGTCAAAATAAGAAAAAAAAATCTATGAGTACAGATTTGCTAGTTTTACACAAATGACTGACAAGGTGTGTTATAAGAGTCATTTAAAGAAACAGGTAATTGAGAGTTCTTCTCCTTTGCCGGTACCAGGCGGGTCTTATAACAAAGTTTATAGCAGGTTTATTACGCGAGCCATCAGATTGGAATACCTCCAAGAAAAACTCATGGCGATAAAGGTTCCAATAATACCTAATGGTAGAAATTATTAGAACTCCTTCAGTTACATATATGGATACAGTAGCTTTTTGCAAGTGAAAATGCAATTCATGGAGATTAGTAATTGATTTTACATAAAATATACCTTTCATGGGTTTCCATTTTGATGACTTTGACTTGATGAAGGGCTTATTATTATTTTTAAATGTACTGTTTTTTATATATATATTTAATTTGTTATTTCAATCGGATGCGGTATTACAGAAAAAAACATGTATATTCTAATTTTAATATAGGTATATTTTTATTTATCATAATCATCATACCAGCCATTGAAAGTCCGCTGCTGGACATAGGCCTCCCCAAGACAGAGGGGTATGTTACACATAATTGCCCCGCTGGGCAAGCATGTTTCGCTGAGCACAGCTTTCGCGACGGGGCTGGCTGCACTGTTCTGGATGGATATACCACGGTTCTAGTACCTTAGTCGCCTCTTACGACACCTGGTATAGGGGGATGAACTATTCTACTCTTCCGGTACTGGTTACCGCTCTGAACCTCAGCCGAAGCTGACATTTGTGACAATAAGCAATTTATGTTTTTTTCATCTCTATAAGAAAAAAAATTTAATTTTGGTTCTAATGGTTTAAGCGAAAAAGGCAACAGACAGAATTATTTATTTCCCCTATTTTTTAAATCAGTATGCTGCACTATGGATAAAACCTCCACAGCGAAGAGATAGCTAAATGCTAAGTTAAATAAATATACTACCCAAGATGCATTAACATTATAACTCTTGTTTGCAATAAACTTTGCAACATATAATTAAAATATATTAAAGATTAATATTTATCTTTTAATTACGTGCCTATCCAGTTAAAAGGTAATAAAATATAAAATAATATAATAGTATTAAGTTGTAAACCCATATATATTCCTAAAGCGTTTAGCTACACACATGAAAATGCTACGGCTTACTTTCGTAGCACGCCATAAACTTGATTAAATGTAATTACAAAAACGGAAACAAATACTGAGCCACCGAGTTTCGTATAGCAAATAGGAAAACCACTTAAACTTTTTATATCGCCACCTATTTACTATATGTCTAGAGTTTCATTGGAAAATGCGAAAAAAATCGCCGTTCGACCACTACTCGAAGTAGGTCGGCGCGTTCGTGTGCAATCGGCGCCGCTCGGTTTTCTTCGTGCGCGCTCCGGTAGTGCGTCCGCGCATATGCCATTCGGACGTCGCCACGGTAGCCGCGTCTCTCGCTCGGAAAATTTCGCGTCAATTACGTCACGGGATGCAAACGATTTTGCGTTATCATATCATTGCTGTCCCTGTATAGATTGAAGAAAGAAGTTCGAATATTCCGCTCAAGTGTTACGTGTTGGACTGTTAAATAAAACATGTTGTGGGAGTCTAGTTTTCTAGAGGAGTCAGATACGGTGAGTTAGCATTTTTTTTTAAATTTATTTTTCTAATTTGAAGCATACATTTTGAAAGGAGTTGTAGATATCTAAATGTGTTATTAATACGCATTTAAATTATGAAACTGAGCCGGTTGCACACAGACGCGGTGGCGCGCGTCGTGTACTCTGCGCTCACCCATGTGTGGGTAACTTTCTAGTTTTCGCTCGGCGACGACTGTGTATTTACATCGAACGTGAAGTTTTTCATAATATAAAACACATGGAAGCGTTTAAGGGGTTTTATTGTTTAAATATTCATGGCACACCTCTTAACCGCGAATTGTGATTGCATTGTAAATATATGTAGCTTTTGACGTGCGTGTATCACGACACCGCGTTCGCTGTGAAAATTCTAATGACGGTATTAGTTAAATAGATATTTTCTTAGAAGTTGGTTGGTACTTGTCTTAGCTATACACTTGCTTTACTTTAAAATTAGTGGCCAAGTGTTAAAATAATTCAGCAAACAGTTTGTCTGGTTGCCTTTTTTATATTTATATAGTAAAATATGACGAGCCTGATAGCGCAGACGGTTGTGATCCTATCTTATGTGCTAAGGATTGTAGGTTCGATACTTACCGATGGAAAATATTTATATGATGATATTAGTTTTTTCTGCGTCTGGGTGTTAAAAATATGTATTCAATTATTATATTTGTTATTCCTCTATTCCGTAAGTTGTTTTAAATGACTTACCACAGAGTTAGGTTAATTTATCTGATGTGTGAAAAATAATTTTCACACAACATCTCATATGTTACCTGACTCAGTATCTCGCTTAAAGCACTTGTGATTCCGACATCAGGTTATAGAGGAATCTCAAATTTAATACTTAAATACATATTTTTAACACCCAATTTTTTATGTTTTGTTATTCCGTATCCATTGATTTCATTAACGCGTTGCATCTAACATGGTCTTGATGAGAAAATGATATTAGATAAAAACTGCGCCACTAATTACTGTACAGTTAATTGACTGTTACAACTCATGATTTCGTGTACATAGTATATATTTTAATACAAAAACAGTTAATGACACGGCCCATTACTAAGTCCGTGCATAAAAAAACTGTACAAAAACGAATAGTACGTACAGATAATGTAGTATATAATGATGATCTCATTTCTGAGTGTAACGTAAATATGTACTGGTGATGTACACGAGAAAATGTGTTTGACGTTTTTTATGTTGCGATGGACCGACACAGTTTTTTGCTCGGACATACATGGGAGACCTGAAAGGGATTGCGAGCTACTTCTGATCCCGTTTTTCCCGGTTGATTCGTATATACTCAACGCCTTTAAATTCACTTCCATGGCAGCTATTGCAAGAATCTTTTGATAACAAAATCAGATGAAGCGGTTTGATGTGTTAAAGTTTAGTCACAACAAAAAAAAAGTAAATAAACTAAATCACACAGCATCTCCTATTGGCCTGATTCCGAGATAAGTCATTTAAAAAAATGTGTTACGGATGTCAGACAGTAGAGGATTTACAAATATAACACTCAAATATATATATTCAACACCCAGACACGGAACAAATAATATCATCATATAAATATTTGTCTTGGCAGGGGGTCGAATCCATTTAGAGCACAAAGTGGAATCACTTAATCTGCATTTTAAATTAACAGTAATTTATTATTTACGTTCCCACTACTAAATGAGTATTGTACGACTATGAAAACAAAATGAAAATATACTACACATACAAGTAAAATATTTAAGAATCATTCTTAAACTATATATTGTAAATTGCAACACCGTATCTCTTTAATACTCAGCCACACCCCATTTTTTATTGTACAATCTACTTAAGCGATAATTTTTTTATCAGATTTCGATACGATTGATTCTTAAATTTTTCGAACGCAACGATTTTGAATTTCGAACTATTGAATTAATCCTATTCGTCGCGTTTTTTTTACCTTCTTTGAATAAATTAAATAAAAGGAACTTTTTTTTCTTTTCTTTTGTAGTCTATGGATTTTACAAAATTAGTGACATGTAAAGATCCATTATAAATTTACCTAAAAAGTTTATATTGCGGTAAAAATAAAAATTTAATTATATTTTTTTTAAAAACAAAAGCATAGATCAGATAAATTTAATTTTGTTTAGTTAAAATGTATAGGATAGTAAAAAACTTCAACCATTCATTATAAATTAACGTATCTGAAACACGCGTCGTTTAAACATCAATCATAATAAGTTACTCTGATAAGTATTTGTAGCTGTATTTTGTCCGAGATAGCATTGCACTATGATGTGGCTTGTGTCAATAGAATATAGAGACTAATAAACCTCTTGATGAGGTGTAGTCCGCTTGTGTCTAGAAAATGGCACGTTTCCAACATATTGTTTGTACAGGAACCAACCAGCTGCTGCGTGCAATTTTATCCAAGTTTGTTATATTCTACAACAAAACTAAAAGTTAGACATAATTTACCCATATAAAAACAGGCCCTTCGGACCTTCTGTAATTATTAAATAGACGATAATACATTTCATAGGTAAACGCATAGTTATGCAAGTAAAGACGTGTATAAAAAAAAATTTACAAACAGAAATGCAATTTCATTTATTCAAGTATACGTCAATATCTCTACACACAGTTAAAGATTAATATGTTTAAATCTATCAAAAATTGACAATCAAATTTGAACAAAGCTCATCTCACAGACTTCACTGTTGATTGGGGAAAGTTTGACAAGTTTGGACAGCTTGACGTGTACAACCCTAAAAAGAAAACCATTATCTTTGTTAATACATTTCAATCTACATCTATAGACAACTACATATTTATAATGCAAGATAAAAAAAACATTTATCTCAAATTAATGACTATGCCTATACAATGAAAATAATGATAAGGATATCATATAATCCATTTGATAGGTGATACGCATTTTATTTTATCTGAATAATGAATAATCCATGACAACGTGAATTGTGGAAGAAAAAACAATTAAGAAAATCAACTGGACTAGGATAAGAGAGTACACGAAAGTAAAGTATTGGTCGTCACGCTGTAAAAAACCACCTGTAAAAAAAGTGCTGCTTCTCCAAGAACCGCTGCGGTAACCATTAAAAATTATTTAAATAAACTATCTGTTTTGATGAAATAAATAATAAAAGTAATATACACAACATCTCATTCATTGACCTGACTTAAAGCATTCCTGTTATGGAAATCAGAAAATTGAGTATCCACAAAAATAATTCTAATAGATTTTTTTTTAATACCCAGATACTGAACAAACACATATACCGTCATATAAATGTTTGTCCTGGGACCGAACACACGTCCTAAGGTGCACAAAATGAATAAACTACTAAAAGTAGAAAAATTATTTTTATAAAAAAATATATGATGTTTCTCTTGATACATAAAGATTTATACAAGCTTACGAAGAAAAATAGTGATGATAATAAACAAAAATAAACTCTAATCAAAACTACGTTAGAATCCTTATAAATATTACAAATATTGATTTATAGGGATACGAAATAATGAATAAGTTGAGATTGATTGAATCATTAATGAATCTAGTAAAAATATAATATTTACAAATTCATTACTCATAATAAATCTAAGTCTGGTCGTTCTTGTTAACGGTTGCCCTAAATAGCACTAAAACAGCGACCCTTTAAACATCAAAGTTAATTAAAATATTATCGTTTTAAATATAAATACAGCATAAATTAAAATAAAAAACTACATTTCACAACTTTTTTGCTTTATTGACATTTATTTATTTGTTTGCGTGTTTCAACAACACGCGCGCCCTTTGATACATCTTGGGGGCAATCTAAATAATATCCATGTGTTATTGCTAGAGGACAAATGAACGTTGTTAAAAAGTAATTTGACACTGATTTTCATAGGAACACGCAATTCACAGATTTGCAATAAACATGCTAAGCAACATGGTTAGCGGTAAATGTAATATGAACATATAAATTACATATTTATCTAACCGTAGCCAAAACATTGTTAATGCAAAACTTAAATATTATTTATAACATATTCTAAAGCTGCTTTAAAGGAGTTTTATTAGGATGATATGTCGATATTATCAAATAGTTTTGTCCCTCAGTTTTATCAGTAGTGTAATTACTGGTTGCTTACAATTCTGTCCTTTTGAATGTCCTATACAGCGTTTTCCGGTGGTCAACATCCCTGAACCTTGGGAATCAAAGATCATCATTATATCAGCCATTGGAAATCCACAACTGGACATAGACCAAAGAAAGAGAGAATTTAGCCCATAATTGCCGTGAGGCTACTGCCCATCCCCATTTAGTGCACTTGAGCTACACTATTGCAGATGGATATACCGCCATTTGTCGGTGCCGGTAACACGATCACCTCTTACGACACCTGGTATAGGGGGAGTTACTATTCTACTCTGCCGGTACTTCACGGCTTAATATTGGGTATGAAATTAGCTATCAATTTCAGGAAGATATTTTTGAATTTCTAAGGAAGCTCCTAAGTATTAAACAATATTGGTTATTGATTTGTACACATATCGCACTTTTTACATCTCCCGTGAAAATTCTGTTATGCAGAACAAACATACCTCGTAGTCTCATTTGTGTCATCACAAACATTCTACTAACGGATAGCCAACCTTGAAATTTGGGCATAAATAAGTCAATTCCAAGCCTTTATTTCCCTTCACATCTGAAAACAGCATTGATAGTACTACTGGCAGTAAAAATAGATGTGACTGAAGCGATTTAGGTCTTTGTAAAGTATTTATTTATCTCTACATTTCAGTTGATTCTCAAAAATTTTCAATTATTCAGGTCTGGGGGATTTGTACCCATAATTGCCAAGTTACAATTGCCATTGGAGGACTAACTTCGCGACGGTCATGCTAAATAGATACATTCCCATCTGTAGATTGCCGTACGTCGATACTCCTTCGGTACCAAGCAGGTATAATGCTATAAGAATTATAGGCCAGGTAAAGGCAAGTAATTAAACAAAATACCCTAAGGTAAAACGCGTACAGACCAACCAATATCATTGTAACTGTATACACAATAAATGAGAATTAGTAATTTTAGAATGTAATTAACTATAAAATCTTAACACGAGTAAGCAATGAAAATATCAATTTAATCGCTAAGTGATTGGAAGGTTACGAAGTTTTCACGTTATCTGTGTTTATAGTTTGTTAATTATAATTGGCGGCTTAACACTGACCGTTTGGTCTAATTATTTCACAATGTCACAAATAAACAGACAAACAAACGGAATTACGTCACAGACTGTTTTGTTATTTTGTTTTTTCAACACTGAAGGCTTTTACTTGAGCCAAATGGCAGATGATACCTCTTACTACGGTTTTAAGCATTAGTATCAAACTCTTACCTATTTCTACTACCAAATAGCTGTGTTCGTATTTCTATATGTCGGTTTGAAGTGTGCGAGAGGCAGAAAAGTTCCTGGGAAAATGTGAAATTGTACCGTCAGTTCACAGGTCATCTATTTTCACGTAATATTGACTTACTCCTTTTAAACTGGAAAATGAACACAAGGCTCATACTATATACACGAAGATATGTCTGTATATATATCTGTTACACGAATTAACGGTTGGACAGATCTAATTATATTTACACGTGAATAGATTACACAACTTCACACATCGATCTAATTCCAAGATCAGTCACTTAAAACATTTGTCTTACGGACATCAGACAATAGAGAAATATAATATTTAAATACATATTTAACGCAGCAGACTAAACTAACACAAATTTTCATCGTGTAAATATTTATCCTGGATCGAACCCGTGAGTTAGGGTCGTGGACCATTGGCGTACAAGATAGAATCATTACCATATGTGCCATCTAGCCCGTCAGATTGAAACCTAACGTCAAATAAATTTTCAAAGTGAAGTTTCTAAACATATATGTTTACATTTATAATATTTACATGGAATATTTTAATTCAGTAGATTGGAACCATCCCCAATAATTCCACACAATTAAAATATTACTTGTCTCACCTTGCATCTGTTGACTAAAGTGAGATGTGCAACTAATAACATGACAAAAATGAAACATATTGACTATCTCGAAAGCGTTTGTTCTGTGTCTGGGTATTAAAAAGATATTAAATTAAAGTGTTAAGGTAGTAGTATACATTTGTGATACTTCAGTTTTCTGATATCCGAACCCAATAAGGCCAATAGAAAATTGTCAGTTCTTCTACTAACTATCCAATCTACTCTAGTTACGTCGGCATTATGGGACTTCCTACGGACAGCAATAGGCCATCACTAAGCCTGGCGGTTAGTGTCTCGCGTGGTTAAGCTTCATTACACCCTGACTGGCGAGCCGCTTTCTTCAGACGAGTGTGGTAGTGCCTTAATTGTAGCGCTAACACTTAGTTACCACTCGGCAGTCGCCATTTTGTGTTTGTGGTTTTCTAAATACACCGATGTCAGTACTCTAAGTATAATTTGTTAGCGATGTTTCCTTGAATTATATCTAGTTTCATACTTTTAAATATGTGTTATTATTGTAAAGAGATATCTTATGAAATGTTTTTACGGTTGTAAGCATTAGGATTGTTAAAGAGGAACGTTCTTTCTTTATCATAGCAGCCTCATAACGTTTACTGGTGGACATATTCCTCTCTAAAAAAGTGGGAAATTTGCCCCAAATTTCCGCGCTGGGAAGTCGTGGTGGTAATCGCAGAGCGTAGCTTCGTAACAGAAATGGCCGCCTGCCCGTCCTCGCCCTGTTACATGCTGTAGCGAATGATAAACCGTTTTGTCAGGTTTGATACCTCAGAGACCTTTTACGACACCTCAGGAGCAAATTCTGGTCACTACCGAAACCCTGTCTACAGGTAACGAATAACTTACAGTATTGATAAGTAGAGAGAAACGATATTGTCAATTTTCGTGCCATTTATTGTTTATTAGGAAATAATAACAATATTAAAAATAATTAAGGAAATATTAGTATAGAACGACCTAGGGGAATACCTTAACCAGGTAAAAGTGGTATTGAAGAAAAACAAGATAAAAAGTACGAAGAATAAACGAACATGTATGAAAGTATTGATACGAGTTGGGTAAGCAAGAGAAGTATGCCAAAATTGTTGCTAGTGGAGATCCATAGTTTCTGCCTAGCCTTGATTACAGGCGTGTTGTATATATGTGAATTTAACAAACTACTTACATTTATACAAAAAACTTTTGCCCTGTCAAACTGACTGTTGAAACGATATTATCTCTACACATATTATTCTGACCGAGTGTATGTAATTTGCAAATGATTACGACGAAAATAATTACCTAATCTATCTAGATTTTCCAATAGTAGGAAAATAAATATACAAAATTATTATGATCGAGTTCTTAGTGAAAATCATTCATTATTCAATTTACAATCTTGAGTGTTATGTATAACTTCTTGTAAATTAGTCTTTCATGCCTTTCATACCATTATAGTATGCGAGAGATATCTTTGAAAGGGTATTGAAAAGTTCCCGATTCAATAAAGCCTTTTAAACCATAGCATTACATACACACGCGTCATACACTTCCTACTCAACGTCCTTGTGTTTAAACTCCGACATGATTTCTACTCTTATTATGGTTTATATTGCCTTACAAAAAATATCGATAACATCTAACATTTCCGGCATTAGCTGACACGGCTGTTAGGGTTGGGTCACTCGTGCTTAAAGCACAGTGCTGATCATGTTAGACGTGATAACAAAAAATGTAGAAATGTCGGACTGTGCAGCGTCGAAGTTTATTGAAAACAGAAGCTATAAAACGATATGTATAAATCCTGTTGACATTTTTTTTTATAGAAAAAACTCTAATTGTTGTTTGCACTTACAATGTCGCTTTTGAATGCAGAAAATTAATACATATTTTTTATATAATTGTAATAATCATTTAACGCTTGAGCACAAAGCGAGACTCAATTAAATTAAATGATATCGCTCCAAAGTGTTTTAGTAAGATAATTTAGCGTAAGAACTCGGAAGTCCCTTTGAAGGTCATATCGGACCACAAAAAAAATGACGCGCAGTAAACAACCTTAAACACACGACATA
Organism: Heortia vitessoides; assembly: GCA_020976665.1. NCBI lineage: Eukaryota > Metazoa > Arthropoda > Insecta > Lepidoptera > Crambidae > Heortia > Heortia vitessoides. The sequence goes on along the minus strand of JACJUM010003237.1, from coordinate 3,473,747 downwards.
AGGTTTCAAAATATAAAACGACCGATGTTTTTTACGTACATACCTGTTTTGAAACTGAGGAAAATACCAGCGTCATTAAAAAGATTACAAGTAGATGCACTTCATTTTGCTCGGCTTTAAAGAATTCAATGGTGCCTTTAACAACAAAGGATTTTAAAAACATCTTCAACAATATATGCTATCATTTTATATTAATTGTTACACTCTATACATCAGCTACGTATATTTGCAATGGTGTATTAGCAAACATTTTTTATTTATGCTGCTACATATTTGCTTAAAAATAAACCCTATCGATTTATCACCAGTCACTGGAAATCCACTGCTGGACAATGGCTTCGCCTTGCCGCGCGGGCAAGTGTGTTGACAATCGCACAGCGCAGCTTTGCTATAGGATGCTGCTGTTCATCCCCGCTCTGTGCATTTGAGCTGCGCTGTTTCGGATGGATATACCGCCATCTGTCGGTTCTGAGACCTTAGTAACCTCTTATGACACCTGGTTCAGAAAGACTATTACACTCTGCCGGTACCGCTCGGCCTATTGGTTGGTTCCAAAGTAGTGTTCGCATTGCTTTGTCGGTTCATTGTATCCTCAAGTCACAGGGTTGACAGCTCGTTAGTGATATCCTTGTGATATTACGAGCGTATATAGACTGTAGTGACGCTTGCTGTCACGTACCTATCACGACTGTATGCTTGTTTGTCAACCTGGTCTAATAAAAAAACTATTGGAATCTCTTGAGGAGAGAAATGTAGCTATGCTTAAATAACTTAACGATAGTTTGAAACAATTGACGGACCCGATGGCGCAGATGGTAGTGATCCTGTCTTGTGCACCAGGGGTCGTGGATTCGATTCCCACCCAGAGCAAATATTTATGTGATGATATTTGTGTTTGCTCTGTGTATGGGTGTAAAATATATGTATTTAAGTAGTATATTTGTGATTCCTCTGTTGTCTGGCGTCTGTAACACAAGTGCTTTAAGCGGCTTACCACGGAGTCAGGTCAATGTAAGAGATGTTGTGGGAATTTATTATTATTATTATTAATTATTTTCTTACATTAATTTTCAGCAACAATAATTTGAATTGTTTCACACCAACATTGTATGTGTTTCTAATAAATATAAATTAATTCATCATGTAAGTGGAATTAATCGAATCATTATTTGTAATGGCATTGACCTAGTGTCTGATTAGTCTCGGATCCATATCTTGGTTTTTACATATTTGATTGATTATATAGCTTGATTTTTATTTAAAGCGGTCACAGTAGATATTGAATTAGTTTCAAATGATTTAGCATCTTTGTTAATATTGTTATAAGATTTAAAATGCTATGACAAAATATTTTTTTTTTCATTCATCATTGTGTATGAAAAATCACGGTGTGTCCAGGTCAAACTTCTAAACTGTTGAACCAATATTTACTCCCTGTGCTTGTTGAACCAATTTAAGGGATAGATTAGTTTATATCTTAATTTAAAGTAAATATTTCTTTGCCTATCTTGTGCGTCAAGGGGTCCGATTCCCACCCAGGGCAAATATATATATGAGGAATATATGTGTTTGTTCTGAATGTGGGTGTCATTTATATGTGTTTAAGTACTATTTTTGAGATTCCTCTGTTGTCTGGCATCCGTAACACTAGCGCATTAAGCTACTTTCGGAGTCAAGTCAACGTATTAGATGTCATGTAAATTTATTTATTTAGTTAAGACAGTACAACATCTGTTAGGTTAGCTAGTATCATATAAAACCTTATTGGTTATTTTCTGTCCGATATTTTAGAGTCAGTTGCTAAAACAATGTGTCAAATTAATAAAATTAAAAAAGGTTACCTACTTATTAACTAAGAGACTATTCAACAAAAATAACAAAAATCTTTCGTCATTTACTAAATTCTATGATACATCATTATTCTGAATAATGATTTGCACGTGTTCTAAGAAATGTTTCGCAATATTTCCTTTAGAGCGGTAAATGATAGGTCTATTTGTGTTCCGATTTTCACTCGACAATATCGGGGTCGAGGACGCACAGAATTACGTGAGTTGGCTTTCGTACTTTCGCAGGCTAGTTGTCGCGGTGTTCCTTACTTGGCTCTGCTAAATGTAAGTGATATAAAACTTTACCGAGTTATGTTGATATATTCTATAGATTTAAACTCAATGTACTGTATGGTGGTTTGCCGTGAGGTAGGTCAGAGTAGAATAGTACTTCCCACAGTACCAGGTGTCGTAAGAGGCGACTAAAGTAACAGAAGCGACAGATGGCGGTATGCCCATCCGAAACAGTGCAACTCAAATGCACAGGGCAGGAGTTGGAAGCAGCATCTCCGTTGCGAAAGCTGCGCTTTGCGATTACCAACACGTTTGCCCTGCGCGGCAATTATGGGCTAGAAGCCTACTCACATGGAGAGGTCGATGTCCAGCAGTGGACTACTCGGTACGACGGTATACTCCAATTAAACGATATGTCCCCTATCACTATGTATAGATACTATATACAATATAACTCAAATAAATCATGACTTTGGTGTCCATTTGTGGTCATTGGCTTTAAACTAGGTAAGGTAAGTTATTTGTCTGAAAATTAACTTTTCATCGGATTTTTAACACGAGATACCAAAAAGGACTCGCAACCAGATTTCACACTAAGCGAGTGATTTTTTGTATTTATTTTTGTTGTGATTGTTTGTTTTTTTGTTATATACTCGTCTATATCTTTGTATCAGGAAGGTGTAGAGGACTTAATTATTTGGTAATTAATAATGATTATTAAAATAATAACCAATATAGTCTGTTTCTTTTTGTGTTAAATAGAAAGTAGAATATTTTTAGTAAAATTTTGATTGCCTATTATTAGCACATTTTGGTCAGCCAGTCATATAACAACCCCAGTTAAGTTGCAGCGATCTTTGGCCGCTGATTCATCGTTTCGAAAGCCTTAACAGGAAAATGCTCCAAGAGCCTCTTACGCCAATCTCGAAATCCCTATTGAGAAACTATGAGTCATAGAGTTGCAATTAGCTTGGCAGTGTCGCAACTGTTCTGGTAGCCTCTTAGTGCTCCAAGCGTGAAGCGGTTTTCATTCAATTTTCTCGTCATTCATAATTCAGTGAGGCGTTGGTACGTGAAATAAGTTCTTTGCCAACAATTTCCTTATAAGGTGAAGATAGCTGTTTGTTTTTTTATATAAATACATTTTACAATAAATAGGAATTAAATTGCTGTTGGTGTTAAACTGTTATTTGCTTTAAAATACAGTGTATTCATGTATTATAAATTGTTATCAAAATAGATATTTCTTTTATGGTACCCGAAATATTTTTTTTGTTCCGTTAGTTGTCTGGCAAAGATTTTTTTAACATTATAGTTAGGCTTTTATGTCGCACTGAATGACTTACCAATTTATATAACTTTTACTTTGAAATAATAGGATAGGACTTGTTTTTTTAAATGTCTCGTTTGGTATCTATATATCATCATACCTGGCTGGTATTTAAGACCACTGCTGGACATAGGCCTCCCCGAGATAGGGGGAATATTTCCATTATTGTAGTGCTGGTAAGCGTGTTGGCAATTGCAAAGCGCAGCTTTCGTGACGATCCAACCCCCGCCCTGTACATTTCGGCTACACTGTTACGGATGGATATACCGTTATCTATTGCTTTTGGTACCTGCACCTCTTACGACACCTCGTATACGGGGGTACTACTGTACTCTGCCGGTACCTCACGGTTTAGCTTTTTATATAATAGCTAAAAATGCTCGTACAAATTAGCTAAAAAGTTGCAAACTTCTTAAGCGAGTTTATAGCCAGTAATGTCGTCCTTTGTAGTGAGGTCTAAAATAATATGTACATCGAACTAACAGTATTGTGGTAACTGAAAAATAAATAAGTTATATTAAATGAGATTGATATACAGTTAAATAAAAATTACACATTTAAAAAATAATAAGTGCAATTCAGTTTCTTAGACGAGAAAATGTAGTCGATGCATTTGAAGAGGGTGAAATTAGAAAATCATCAGCTGTGATTTATATCGCTGGCCTATTAGCGACTCGTCTCGATTTATTTGAAGAGGAAAGTGTTGGTGCGCGCTTTCTCAAGCGTACTATTAATACATATAAGGTATATAAGATACATAATTGCAGTATCTATATATAACTACATATTCGACAAAAATGGGTGCAGAAAAAAACCAGCGTTTTTTTGGAACCCAACTATTGAGGCAGGTCAATTTCCTTTTTAATATATCACGCCGACGATCGTGCGTACAGTCTGCATGATAAAAAGCATCACTGGAACTTATTAACGTTTGTAATATCATACAAATATCTTACGGGCACAGGGACGCTCATAAATGAGCAACCTTGCCCTCTCCCACTTTCCCGGTGGCCTTGTGAATGAATATTTATGTCACATTACCCAGTGAATTCCCTGCTTCTCTCACCCTTCAAACGTAATGCAGCAATGCGAACGCTGCTATTTGGTGGTAGAAAGGTACCAAGGCAAATGACCATATAGGGAATATCTTACACAACTTTAGTCTGGAATCTAGTGTGATTCGGATGGTTCTTCAGTCACCGCTTACGACACCTAGTAGAGTTTATTTATTATTTTATAATACAGATAAATAAAAAATAAATTATAAATTTTCATCATCATTATAGCAGCCATGGATGTCCTCTGCTGAATATAGGCCTCCCTAAAAATAAACGGGATTAAAAAAAAAGGATTTTCCACACATTTTCCATGCAAAGGTAGCCTGGAAGAAATCGCTATATGCGATAAGGCCGCCAATTGTATAACTATAAATACTATTGTCTGTAACATTTAAGTGTACAATGAAGTGTATTATTTTCTTATTTTTGTCCATTATTACTGCGCTGGGCAAGCGTGTTGGCATTCGCAGTGTGCAGCTTTTGCAATGAGTATGCTGTTGCCCATTCCCATCCTATGCATTTGTGTCCATTCTTTGGGATCTGTCGGTTCTGATACCTTAGACGCCTCTCACTATACCTGGTAGACGGAGAGGGACTATTATTTTCTGCACGGCTAAATTATAAAGTCTTGCCCTAATTCGTCCTTGGAATATCAAGAGGAACCTTTTTGGTTGATACTGTGATAAATTGAGGGCAGCATAAGGTAAGGTTTGTGCTGCTTCAAGCCAAGGCTAGTCAGTTTTCTTACATTGTATACCAGTTCTGATATCTCTATTAAATTGTCTGTACATATATATGTATATATAAAAGAATTTGTCGTACAGTGAGTTTGTATTGAGTGTTGACAAGGGTTTATTTACATACACCGGTACACTAGTATTACGGCCCTTGTATGGCAATGTCCTACGTAAGCGAGTACGCAACGCGACGCCTTACTGAAATATAAGAAAGCAGTTATACTACATGTATGCTGTCACGCAAATCAGACTGTCGAAACGATATCTTTTGATAAGTCGCATCGCGAGGCTTTTTTTTGGTTTCAGTTACCCATGTAGGACAGCTATTATGTTACACGTCTATGTTAATTTAGTGCTAATTTAGGAATCTTACAGAATTTTGACACTATTAAATGATGTTGAATATTAGAAATATATCCTGGTCTAGATAAATTTATATTCTACATACATCACGCCTGTGTCCCATCAGGGTAAGCAGAAAATGGATCTCCACTTGCTACGATCTTGGCATACCTCTCTTGCTTCCCTTATTTAGATTAGTCCTTTGATACACGCTCGTTTATTCTTATTACCTCTGTCTTGGCTCTTCTTTAATGCCTCTTCAACATGTTTATATAATACTATATATCTGAAGTTACAGTTTATATTAAGCTTTTAAGAAATCATTACTTATAAAGGTTACAAATTGATTAAGTATTGCACAGAAACATCACAGGAAATGTTCTTAAAGCCTTCAGCCTTGCTGAAAGCGGTTAAAGGAGAATTGATGATTTTCATTTTTCAGTAAGTTCAGCCTATGGAATACCATTATTAAAACGAGATTTTGAGTGTTTTGGGGACGAATTTCTTCTGGTATTTTATACGTCGATGCCTTTAGAGGTCACTATTTTCGCACTAAAACTTAATTTGAGAATAGCGTGAATTTATGAATTGTTTTATATTCATTGACCATTTTAAACAATTAATCAAGACTATTGTGTTGTTTGCACTTTATTATTATCTGTTGGTGAAATAATATTATAGTAAAATTATAATACAAATGCCAAACGCACAAAAGAGAATAAATCAAATAAACGCTCGGTGGGCGTATATATCATGGTGCGCGCGCGCAACCCAATGGCGTCGGTGAAAGGGCGTGCGTCAGAGACTCGGCCTTGCACACTCGGCTTTAGCCCCGAGTAATTGTTGAGCCGAGTATTTGTCCGCTACCGTATACTAACGAGCTTTAATTCTCTTTGTTAGCTCTTATCTAATTGCAAATGTAATTATGAAACCGAATTCTTCCTATACTGTAATTATTAATCTCCACAATTAGTTTTATTTAGTAAATATTTAAGCCATAGGGTACCTGCGGAGTACATTAGTACCTCCTGTACCAGATGTCGTAAAAGACAACAGAGGTACCGAAACAGACAGATGGCGGTATATCCATCCGAAATAACGCAGCTTAAATACTACAGGGCAAGGGGCAGCAGCATTCTCGTCGCGAAGTTGCGCTCTGGGATTGCAAACTCTTGGGGAGGTCTATGTCTAACAGTAGGCTTTCTTTGAATGATGTGATGATGGTGATTATTTATTTAAATAACTTTTGTAGGCATAATGTATAAAAAAAAATGTACGATATATAATATAATACAGGTGGTTTAGGCTGCATGTTATCAAAGTATCTTATTCTACTGATGGAGCGGCGCATTTTGCAGTGTTTCCCTCTTATGCGCCAAGCATGGTGGGTTTGATCCCAGACCCAAGACAAACTTTTGTATGATAAATATGTGTTCGTTCTGGTATTAGCATATGTAATAAAGTATTACAATTGTAATTTCTGTTGTTTGATATCCGTACCATAAAAGCTACTTATCTCGGAGTCAGATGTATAAGCTGTGTACATATAGTTGAAAGTCTTAAGACTCAAACTCAAACATACTTTATTCGAGTAGGCTCTTTATTTATTTATATTTGTTCTATGTATGGGTGTTAAATATGTGTATTTTAGTAGTTATAGTTATATTTGTCGTCTGTCGTCTGGCGTCAATAACATAAATGCTTTAAGCGTCCAACCACGGAGTCAGGTCAATGAATGAGATGTTGTGGGAATTTATAATTGTTATTATTATTATTTAAGGCATCATGAGTATCACTTAAAAGAAAGGGCATCTAATTATGCCTACATGAAACTAGTCTACCGGCACCAGTTGAGTCTTAAACCTAAGTTTACTGTAGGTTCACTATGCGCACTATCAATAGACTTTAAATTTTCAGAGAACTTGTCGTATGCGGCTTGCATCCATGATCGACCCTGCGGTTTTAATCCTTTAATATATCATATGTCCACCTTGTGGGTGGACGTCCCACGCTGCGGTTACTTGTACGTAACGACTTTACTTGATGACGATGATTTTTGAACGTTTAAAAATATTACATAAAGGTGCATTGAACTTTTGACGTACTGTATATGTTGCTCTTGAAAACTACTCTACGGGTAGATGTAATGTTGGTCATAACTTTGTGAAAGTTGAATAAACCACGTTTTATTGTCATTCCACATAGAAAGGTCAAAAGCAAAATGTCTAGAATACTCGTGACTTTAAGTGTTTGGCGTTATGCGCGAAGTTCAATTATTCGACTAAATAAAAACTATAATAACTAAAATAGAATAGGTATAAATAAATTAAGTGATTTTTTTAACTATCCTTTATTCTTTTAAGCTTTGAAAGTCGTAATTAATACTTGATGAAAAGTATTTTAACGGCTTTTTAATGCGGTTTATGTATACCTTTATTTTTTTCGTTTCGGTTACCTTGCGTCAATATTTTAAGTTAGAATTAACATAACGTAAAAACTGGCGAAAAATATACAATTTGAGATTTTTCGTTGCGTACGCTGCGTTTAGAAGTTTATCGTTTGAAAGAAAATTTGCTGCCCAAATTTGCAGGCACAGGAAATCTGTGTATAAAAAAAGGGGTTTAACTGACTGATATCATCGTAGGGGCTAAGCTATTAAAGGTTAGAAATCAAAAATTTTTCGACAGGGGCCTCTTTTATATCGTAGGATAGCACTGAGAAATTATTTTTAAAAATCCTTCTCCAAACCCTTCAGGTAAAACCAGAAGGGTTTGAATAAATTTTTGAAATCACGTTTGAAATATTTTTTCGTAAATCATCCCTTAAGGAGGTAAAAGGGGGATGCAAAGTTGGTATAAAAGTTCTACAACTTAACGAGGTTAAAACCGCGGGGTGCTGCTAGTTTTTAATGAGTTCGATCTGTTATTGAGGGTATACACCGCTTAAAATTTACAAAGTTAACACAAATATAGTAAATATTTTTACTTGATAATAATCTCTACACATAAGTCATTGAGTTCTATATTGTTTTATTACCTTAATTAGGTTGAGTTCAACTGCTTGATTTACGTAGCATATTATAATGATCTGTTTTTGCAAAAATACACTATATAGAGACAGATCTTTAAATATAATTTTACATCATTTAAGCCATTAGAAATCTACTGTTAAATATATGGTTATTCCAGAAAGGTTGCTTATAATTACCACGCTGGGCAGGCGTGGTGGAAATTGCAGAGCATAGCTACGCAACATGAATGCTGCTAGCCAACCACGCCCTGTTGCATTTGAGCTACGCAATTTAAGATGGATATACCGCCATCTATCGGTTTTGGTACCTCAGTAGATTACGAAACCTAGAGCAGATACTATTCTACTCGATAATTATCAATTGTTTAGCAAGTAGCTGGTTAGAGACGGTGGGTTATAGTAATTAAGAAAACAACCTTCACACCATATAGTAAAATCATTTATTGCATAGCGTATTTATTGTAAAACCTATCTATCCGATCTAAATCACTATCGGATAACTGGGACATGTCATTATTTATTCCAAGACGTGACCATTTATACAACACATAAATATCAAATTCATTATACATTCTAATTCTTGGTTAATACAGGCATGGTTCATTTTGCGCGGTGCGTTAAAATGGGTTGGCCAAACTACTCCTTCAGGCTAAGAAACAATTAAAAGCATATTTGCTTAGTTAGATCAAAGACAAGCGATAAAAATAGCGAATTAAATAACACAGTTAAAATTCAAAAATAAATATATACACAAAAAGTTATAGACTACAGATACCATAGATTTATGGCCATTGTCATTTACCTTACCTTAAAAATTCTCAAATGAATAGAACTACATAGTGGACTCTACCTGTACACTGTAGAGTTCACTTTAATTAACACATTTTAACAGAGAAACGTAAATTTTATGAGTATGTGTCCAGTGTGAAAGTATATTAAATAACATGTAATTATTCTTTTAAAAATATTTAAAAGTTTATGTTTACGCAAGTATTAGCAACACAAGTGTTATCGACGTGTTATTACTTCTAGAGCATGAAAGTCTGTTAAATAAACGCAGTAATTCTGTGAATAATATATATGGTCAAGTGATAAGATTTAATTACAATTCCTTATATTGTACATTGTAATATTTAATTTAGAAGTAAAAACTAACAACATCGCTTATAATAATTTATTAACGCATATTCAGCAAGAGTGACCGACGATCTTCTTAAAACTGCATTAATCACAATAAATCCAAATCTCGTACAGAAACATCGGCATAAAAAACAAACTGGTTGGACATAGCAACAGGTACAGAGTATAATCAAATGGTCGCCATTTTGTCGAGATCGGGAAAACCGAAGGTCGCCGACTGGTTACAGTCGCACGAGCTTTGGCGGTGAAGCCTTCGGTAATCCACGTTGTTTATTTATACAATTGTCTATGCGCCTGAGTGCTATATTTGCGATTCTAGTTTTAAGTGTAATGCTTCTAGTAGAGTAGTTTAAAACTCGCTAATTACGGCCCTTGGAAATGTTAGAACGATATTGGTTTTAGATTTTCCTTTTCGGTTTTTGTCTGTAATACTTTATTAAGAATGTTTCTATTTAAATGCCCTTCCTTGCTAGAGTTAACTACTTTTTAAATTACTTAAGCCGTATTAGCTTTAAATTAAGAAAACTTAAATAATGTGGCGCGCCTATCGCCATCTATGTAAGTCTATAACTAAAACTACTAGCGCCACCTACATTAATGAGATCAAAGCTTTGTGCATTGACGTCATACATACATACATAAAACTTTTTTGCATGTTAAGAAAGAGAACGAATGTTATTTGTCTTATATATATACTCACGGAAGAGGAAATTGTGCTGGAGAGTTATGGTTAGTTTACAGAATACATTTAAGAAAGAGTGCATGGGAGGGGGAGAAGTACAGGGTTAGACTTTAGAGGATAGATTTTCTTTTCAATTTTTTTAGTAATATCGGTTTGTTGTCGTTTGTCAATAAAACAGTATTTTTCTTCTTATACCAAATCCGAAAATAATTTATTACGTTTCTATTATTTAGTAGTACCTACTTCTAACTTTAATTTCCGATACAATGCGAAACATATAATTTTTAAAAAAT